>JAHBCN010000344.1:0-204878 GCA_019359885.1 Listronotus oregonensis
AAATCTTGGAAAGAAATTCAGGATTTTTAGAAATAAAACGTATTTTTGAGGCACTACAAAATAAAAGAACTGACTTGTAAAATCATTTTCGATTTACTCCGGTTACAAGCTGTGATGTCGAAAGGAGCTTTTTTAGACTTAGACATATTTAAAATTATAAAAGAACCAATTTTATATTATGTAATGCAAATAAATTGTAAAACTCTGCTGTTATGTTTTTATTTCACATTTTTTTAAATTTATTTATATTTAATATCCCCTTAATACGCACGCCAATGAATTTACCAGACATAAAAAATGTATAGGGAACAAGCTCGTTCCGAAATCCGGGCCGTACTTAGCACATTACAGCCGCTAAAATATCCCTATGATCCGAACCATGACCGCCCCCTTAAAATGTCTTTTGAATCAGTACTTGTATTGGCAACCCATTTAAAAATTGTTTTATAGAAACAAAAATATAAAATTTATATAAATCTAACTGACGTTTTTCCTATAAAATATTTGGTAGTTATTTAAGACACAAATGCTATGTTGTCTTTACGCCTTTCGAATATCTTCCCTTTTATTGTATTTTTTCACAACATAAGAATTGAATAAAATATTTGATTTTTTATTGAAGTAAGTTTGCTATGCATTGTCGTTTTGTTGTTTTTAAAACTAAAATATAACTTTCAGATAAATGCATTACATAATTATTATGCGTTAAAAAAAAACCGGATCTATTTTTGATTAAAATTTGTAGAAATATATCAAAACCTATAAGGAAAAATTCGAAAGTGCTTTGTCGAATGGCAAAAAAAAGAAATGTTAAATATTTTTTTAATCAAATTTTTAGTTATAGAATATGGTTTTGATTAACTTTTGCATTTTTTTAAATTTAAGAAGTTAGGGAAATTTGACAACACTGTAAATGAGTTATAATCTTTGAGCATATACCTGCTAGAGCTAACCCTGCCGCTCGGCAGTGCGAACAAGTGTGCGAAAGAGAAAGAAAAACCGGTCACCTACCTTTCTCTCTCGCTCCAACGGGCTGATTGGTCGGTTGGATGGAGTAACATAGGTTAAAAATTAAGGTAATTGTCTCAAAAGTTGCCTCCTCTCCGATTTTGACCAAATTTGGTATACGGGGTTTTTTTGGCGCGCTGATTACGAATCTGAAAAAAATTTTTTGACAACCTTTCGTTTTCGAGATATTCAAAGTTGAAAATCAAACTAACCTATTTACACTATTCCTCCTTCTTTTTGCACAGAATTCTTGATTTTTACACTAAATTGGCACACAGTATTTCACAAACACCTTTTAAAAGCTTGTTTTTATATTTATTTTACACGTTTTTTCCATTTAATTGCAAACCTCCACTTTCACACGCCCCAACGTGGCCGCAACCATGTATACCCTAGGGGTTTTATAAACAAATATGGCTGCTGCCTTTGAACTTGAAAGTTCGCAATTTAATGGAAAAAGGTGTAAAATAAATAAAAATACAAGGTTTTAAAAGGTGTTTATAAAATTTTGTGTGCCACTTTATGTAAAAATCAAATTTACAAAAGAAGATATATAGTAAAAATGGGGTTAGTTTGATTTTCAACTTTGATGATGAATATCTCGAAAACGAAACGTTGCCAAAAAATATTTTTTTAATTAATCTGTCTCAAAAACAGGATGGACTGGGTACCTTCTTGACCCCCAAGCATACGCTACTGCCTGCTTTGAGGCAAAAGTTAAAATCCGGCTATTTTATAATTTTCTCTACTTTAAAAACTTAAAATACAAAGTCGAAAATCTTTAAAAATCAATTTTCCAGGAATAAAAAAGTTCTTAGACACTCTAAATATCTTACCACTAATAATAGTAACAAATTTATGCAATAATTATCATTATATTTTTATTTCAATTCCTAGATCATAAGAAATTTAAATACCCCGCGCAAAGCCAGGTGGCGGGTGGCGCACTCATCCATCAAATCACAAGCCTTCGAAAATTGCAAGATGGAGTCGATGTTTCTAGTGCGGTTTGTACACAAATTTTTATTAAACAAGTTTATGTAAATATTTGTTTGTAAATGTATAACAATAAGTAAAAAATTATTTGTTTAAATGTGATGTTTAAGATTGGAAAGTTAAATTCAGTGAAAAGTGAATTAAACGTATAAAAAACGACACTTAACAGGAAATCCATACACAGATTGACTGCTCATGGTAAGTGGCCTTTCATTTGTTTAGTTGGTAGAAACCTATGACTACTATGGTACTTTTCAATAAAACAATCAGGTATATCTTTGTTTTCCTAAGAAAACCTGAATTTTTATTTTTTCTTTAATAGTTGTACGTCTGCGAAAATTCGATTGGTTTGTCAAAAATCAACATTTCTATAAAAGATATCATCCGATTGGTTGTATGGGACAACTAAATACCGACTGTATTATTCTAACCAATTAAATTTTCTCTCTGATTATAACTTCTGTAAGTCCTGTACTTTTATAGGGAAATATTTTGAATATAAAATTTGATAAATTGTAGTTTTAATTAAATATATTGTTAAATTTTTACTACTACAAATGCAAGAAGTGGAATAATCCATTCTTAAATAATAAGTAATATTGCTAATTTGGGTTTTAAAATGCGGTTGAAACGCTGGGAGATTAGGAATGGCGTCGTCAAAAGTTCATTGTTCTCTGTGCCGGTTTTAATTACTTAGTGTAATTTATAAGATTTTTATTTATTCCATTTTGGTGGCTCCCTTATAGATAATTCAGGTATAATAATAGCTTTGTTAAAAATCCAGCATATAAGTTAACAAAATGCTGCTTAAACTACATATTTTTGCTATTAGGACCTACCTATCCATACTCATTACTGTAAATTTTTATGATTATAGTTGGATTTAATATTTTAAATACCTTAGTGCTAATTAGTTTCAGTTTTACTGGGTCTAGTTTTATAAGTCATGCATAATAAAAATATTTAATGATTTTACCTTGTGTTTTCTGACAAAAATGGTTGCATTATACAATTTATAACACAATAAATAAAAAGTTTTTTTATTAAAAAAGGTAATAACAATTTTATTACAAAAGGAGGCAGAAAATACCTATTTGATCTCAAAAAAATTATTCAAGCTCAAAAAATTGTTCTATACCACTAAAATTCCATCAGAAAATAATGACCATAACTTTTTAAAATGCCCCAACATTAGTTATTAAAAATTGTTTAAAAATAAAATAATAAATAAAATGATCAAAAATGTTTTATATGAATTATTTACCTATTTAAAAGAATTAAAATTAGGTACTTAATGACTTCACATTTTTTAAATACCACTAGTTTTTTTTGTTATATTTTTATTTAGTGTGTCCAAGAGAAAACTAAGTTTATCAACAAGTTAATCAAACTGAGCATCCAAAAACATAAAATTAGGTACTTACTCTTTGTGTTACAACAATCAATAAATAAATAATTAGTTAGATTTAATTTTAGGTAATTGTCTCGAAAGTTGCCTCCTCTCCGATTTTGACCAAATTTGGTATACGGGGGTTTTTTGGGGCGCTGATTACGAATCTGAAAAAATATTTGGTAATTGTCTAGAAAGTGGCCGCAACTCCGATTTTGACCAAATTTGGCATACGGGGGTTTTTTGGGGCGCTGATCACGAATCTGAAAAAAATATTTGGCGGAAACGTTTCGTTTTCGAGATATTCATCATCAAACTTGAAAGTCAAACTAACCTCATTTACACTATATTCCCCCTTCCTTTTGTACACAATTCTTGATTTTTACACTAAAGTGACACACAATATTTTATAAACACCTTTTAAAAACTGTTTTTGTTTATTTTACACCTTTTTCTTTATTAAATTGCCAAGTATCACTTTCAGATGGGGCGGCCATGTTGTATATATTGTATACCTGGTTGCAGCGTTTGGAAGTGAATTTTTACAATTAAATGAAAAATAGGTATAAAATAAATATAAAAACAAGTTTTTAAAAGGTGTTTTAAACTATTGTGTTCCAATTTAGTGTAAAAATCAAAAATTCTGTACAAAAAGAAGGAGGAATAGTGTAAATGAGGTTAGTTTGATTTTCAACTTTGATGATGGATATCTCAAAAACGAAACGTTTCCGCCAAAAAAGATTCGTGATCAGCGCCCAAAAAAACTGCCGTATACCAAATTTGGTTAAAATCGGAGTTGCGGCCACTTTCTAGACAATTACCAAATATTTTTTCGGCAACGTTTCGTTTTCGAGATATTCATCATCAAAGATTAAAATCAAACTAACCTTATTTTTAATATATTCTCCCTTCTTTTTGTACACAATTCTTGATTTTTACACTAAAGTGGCACACAATATTTTATAAACACCTTTTAAAACCTTGTATTTTTATTTATTTTACCCTTTTTTCCATTAAATTGCGAACTTTCAAGTTCAAAGGCAGCAGCCATATTTGCTTACAAAATAAGTAGTGTATACATGGTTGCGGCCACGTTGGGGCGTTTGAAAGTGGATGTTTGCAATTAAATGGAAAAAAGGTGTAAAATAAATATAAAAACAAATTTTTCAAAGGTGTTTGGGAAAGATTGTGTGCTAATGTAGTGTAAAAATCAAGAATTCTGTGCAAAAAGAAGGAGAAATAGTGTAAATAAGGTTAGTTTAATTTTTAACTTTGATGATGAATATCTCAAAAACGAAACGTCGCCGAAAAAATATTTTTTAGATTCGTAATCAGCGCCCCCGTATACCAAATTTGGTCAAAATCGGAGAGGAGGCAACTTTTGAGACAATTACCAAAACTATGTTTAAATATGTAATTAGGTACATCCTTCTAATTAAAAAAAAAATACAAATTTTGCTGGCATTTCAACTCAATTTCTACCAAATTTCGCTAAATACAACTGATGTTTTGAATTCCAATGTCAAATATTTCTTGGCAGAGCATCCTAGATTAGATGTACAATATTTACGGTTAAATTTTCAACTAGAGTTGTTTTGAGAAATAATAAAAAAGCTATTATAAATTAATGCAACTGCATATTTAAATGTGATTTTTTAATTCCAAACAACTTTTCATAATTACAATTTTTGATATTGTTAAATATAAAGGTACTTAACTCCACTAAGTACTACTACAAAAATTACTACTAAAATTCGTATTTTTTGACTTACATCGTATAGGATTAAAAAAATATATATTTAATGATTGTATTTTAGTTTTTAGAGAATGCAGAACTTTTTATGAAGAAAAACTTTTTTCGTAAAATTAATAATAAAAAAGTTTCCCCAACTTAAGTAGACACACTGCTATAATAAAATAACAAATAATAAAATGATCAAACATTCCCTAATATTTAGAGTTATCACATAAAATATTTTTTAAAAACCACCTATTTTACATTATCTATATTATATTACACCAAAATGATTACCCTTGTACCCACCTTTTTATAAATAGACTAGATTTAATAAATAAATTAAATAAAAAATCTGCTAAATATTTACCACATCTTAAGATAAAAAATGTTGCAGTGAGGTAAATACATTTTAATTTAGTTGCATGATATAAATAATTTACTTATTTTATGAATATAAATAATTGGAAACTTATTAGTTTCTCCAAAACATCGCTGAAAGTGGTGTGTAATGTTTCACACTATTTTGTACAGTAAGCATGTAAAAAAGTAACAGAACTAAAGTTAAAAAAAACACATTTAATTCCATAAGGTAGGTTGGTTATTCTATTTTTGATATAATAGAATTGATTGCTAGGAGTTACAAATACACAAGTTTTATGATTTGGCCCATAGGGTGAAAAGTTGTACAGCTCATGGTATCTTTTAACACATAAGCGTATAGCTTTTCCCCTTTGGTTCTAATTGTTGCTTCGTGGATGTGATCACCACAATACCGGTAAGTACTACTGTTTTTTTTTAAATATTTCAACATGTTTTTAGTGTCTTTAGACAAAAAAAAATATTCTAGGTAGCTTAACTGCTTAAACCTATAATATTAGGCCAAAGCCTAATATGAGGACATTAAGTTACCATTGGCAAAGCCTGCTTTTTAGTATTATAGTATAATAATAATATTTATTGATGAATGCACATACTATAGAGTATTTTCACAAGTCAAAAAAGTCAAAATACAATTTGTCAAATATTCCTATTCAAGCAAAAGTCTTAATGACTTAAAATAAACGAAAAGTTAATATATTTATAAAATAATTAATACAGATTTAGAAATAAAAAACCTAAAAGCAAAGTTAAATTCGCACTTATCGGTTAAAATCATTTGTCATTAAAAACTAAGAAAGAACAAAAAAAAAAGGCAAACATTTTCCAAAAACAAACATAATAGTAAGCATGGCAAACAGAAATATATGCTTTACTGCACTGTGCAAAAGAAAATAACAAGAGGGCTTACAAAAACAAGCGGATCTGCATAATAACAGACAGCCAGGCTTCACTAGGGGCACTACTAAATCCCAAGGTGACGTCCAAGTTGACATGGGATTGCCAAAAAGAACTGGAGGTCCTGGAAGAACGCAACAGGGTAACTCTCCTGTGGGTACCAGGCCATTCGGGAAAGTAGAAGACAACGAAAAAGCGGATGAGCTAGCAAGACATGGATCATCCACACCATACTTTGGACCAGAACCTGCCCTTGGAGTGACCAAAACCACCGCACGGGGGCAAACCAGGGAATGGATCAGAAACAAACACAAGGAATACTGGGAGAACCTCGGTAGAATAAGACATGGAAAGGGCTTCATAAGGGGCCCATCCAAAAGAACGAAGGAAGAACTACTCAGACAAAGTAGGAAAAGACTTTCCATAACAGTAGCATAACAGGGCACGATAACCTTAGAGGGCACTTACACAAGATAGGCTCATACAATGGGGACCCAAGTTGCAGAATGTGCGACGAGGGGGAAGAAACAGCCTACCACATACTGTGTGAATGTGAAGCGTTAAATCACAAAAGACAGGCATTATTTGGGCAGCCGAAAATGAGCCCACAGGAATATATCAACCAACCAGTCCCGGGGTTATACAGACTTGTAGAATGTAGAAGGAATAAGGCTAATGGGAGGATTGGTATAAAAGACAATGGGAGATTAGGCACAAAAAGTCCAAGAGGCTGCGCTGCCTCTGGTAGTGAAAGACGGCTCCCAGGAAGAAGAAGAAGCATGGCTTAGTTTTGGTCTGATATAGTGAAATTGTGGTTCTTACGTTATTTTGATGCTAAGGTACATTTTGACAAATTTTACATTTCCTTTAGCCTGGTCAATTCACACTTAAGGTTTTATGTTATAAAAATGCAATGTATGGTTAAAAGGATTTATATCAATTGATTTTTTTTTTAAATTTAAATCATGATTAAAACCAAAATTTTTAAAATGTTATATTAAAGGCAAAAAAAATCTAAATTATAAGAAACTTTATTTAAAAAAAAATGTAACATTAACTACAAACTTCTTTAATCCTAATATACTTATAGCTACCAGAGTACACTAAAAGATTTATATGAAAATACTTTAGTAAAAAACCATATTATAAAGAAAAAGGTAGAATTAAAAAAAACATTTTTTTTCTAAAAGGTATAAAAACAACTTTAAAAGAAAAATTGAAAAGTATGGTTCATGACTCAACAAAAACTTTTAAGCAGTCTCATCAGACATCAATATTTTTTCCTCCTTGTTCCTTACATAATAAATTTCAAATGTGTGCAGCAAAACTGTAAGTAATAATGTTAATTCAGTAGATACAGGAACACATGTCCCCATCTGATAATGCGTGGTGCTCATCTTACCTGCATTATCTGTGACAAAGCTGCATACTGTGCAACCATATTCAGTTTTAAGTGTATTTTTAAGTGCTATTGCAACTTCTATGAAGCAAGCAGAGGTGTGTGGATTTTCAGAAGTATCTATAGTGTGTGTAAGGAAATTCATTTCCTGTTGTAACAGTAGCACATATTGTTGGTTTGTTATGAACATTGGACCAACCGTCGAGCGACAAACAAAGCTTTTTGACAAAACTTTAAAGTATTTGTTTATTTTCTTATTATACATTTGTTCCGCAGTCTATTAGAAACATCATATTGAGAGGTTGGTACATATCCTGGTTTTTAAAGAGATATGGCTTATCTTACTTCAGGTTGCTCAATACAGATAAAACTGCTGTTTGGGGCATAGATGGCTCTAACAATCTGCTTATCAATTTCTTTTGTAGATTTACTAGTGCGTACGATAAAAGACGATAATGATGCAGAACTTGTGTTTGATACTGCTGATATTTCCTTTTTTTCGTTTGACGATTTTGAAGACAAAGGTGAAGGTGAAGAGAATAAAGTCCTCTGTTCCTGCGAGTTTTCAGGCACATTAGATCAGAGATCCCCTCAGACTGTAACAAAGAGACAACATTCACATTTTAAAAAAAACATAGGCCAATATTTTGTAAATTGTTTGAAATAAAATACAAGAAGCCAAGTTAAGGGGAGAGGGAGGCTTTTTAGTTTAAACTTCTCTTCTAAAAAGGGGCGGAGCTTAATTTAACATAGGTTTTCAAAGCTTGGTTTGTTATGAACATTGGACCAACCGTCGAGCGACAAACAAAGCTTTTTGACAAAACTTTAAAGTATTTGTTTATTTTCTTATTATACATTTGTTCCGCAGTCTATTAGAAACATCATATTGAGAGGTTGGTACATATCCTGGTTTTTAAAGAGATATGGCTTATCTTACTTCAGGTTGCTCAATACAGATAAAACTGCTGTTTGGGGCATAGATGGCTCTAACAATCTGCTTATCAATTTCTTTTGTAGATTTACTAGTGCGTACAATAAAAGACGATAATGATGCAGAACTTGTGTTTGATACTGCTGATATTTCCTTTTTTTCGTTTGACGATTTTGAAGACAAAGGTGAAGGTGAAGAGAATAAAGTCCTCTGTTCCTGCGAGTTTTCAGGCACATTAGATCAGAGATCCCCTCAGACTGTAACAAAGAGACAACATTCACATTTAAAAAAAAACATAGGCCAATATTTTGTAAATTGTTTGAAATAAAATACAAGAAGCCAAGTTAAGGGGAGAGGGAGGCTTTTTAGTTTAAACTTCTCTTCTAAAAAGGGGCGGAGCTTAATTTAACATAGGTTTTCAAAGCTTTTGACGCAATAAAATTTATAAGCAGATTTTGTTTGTCAAAAATAAGGGAACGCTTATTTTGGAAAAACTTAAGGGAGATTTTCCCTAAATATTCTTTTTGTACTGCTTGGGGCTCAAAAATCAAAACAAATAAAAAATACATTTTGTGTTTTTTCAAAAAAAAAACAAGATTTTTCCAACCCTGATGCAAAGTAATCCTTTTTTGGTACTTATGATAAAATCATTTAAGAAATACCAATGACTCAATCATTCATAGATAGTCCTAATTCGT
The DNA here is from genome assembly GCA_019359885.1 of Listronotus oregonensis. Taxonomy (NCBI): domain Eukaryota; kingdom Metazoa; phylum Arthropoda; class Insecta; order Coleoptera; family Curculionidae; genus Listronotus; species Listronotus oregonensis. The sequence goes on from JAHBCN010000344.1 coordinate 9,436, forward strand.
TGATAAAAAGATGTGGGTAAAGATTGGCCCCTTTTCGCCCATCATATTCGCGAAAATCAGAGTTTCACTTTAGGCCAATTTATTTTATTAATAATAAGTTTAAGGATCTTTATTTACATCTACAATGAATTGTTAAAATAAAAACATAATAACAAGTACCAAGTGCCATTTTAAACGTTTTTTCATCTTTTATATTAAAAAATTTCACGATGCACACAACGCACCAAAATAAATGAATGCTAGTTTACAAGCGTATTAATTGTAATATTAAAGACAAAAAATATTGTGGTTCACAAAGCACATCATTTACTTTTTTAAAATAAAAGATAAAAAACCTCTAAATGGCAAAAATCCAATAGAGATGACAAACAATTTATTGTAGATGTAAATAAAAGTACTTGAATTTATCAAATATATAATAAATTGGCCTAAATTGAAACTTTGAATTTTCACGAATATGATGCGCGAAAAAAGGCCGAACTTTACCCACCTTCTTTGAGTTAATTTTTAGCTGATGCATCCTCTGTGTTTTAACTAGTTAAGTTTTAATTTTAGATAATACGGAACTCTGTCAGCTAATAATTTTCATTTATATTTGTTTATTTAAAACATCCTAGAATACAAGAGATTTAAGCTGTTTTTTCTAAAATGTATTAAGCTTGTTTCTGTTTGGATATGCATATTGATGTTGTACTTACCTTTACTTTATTTATTATGTTGCAAATTTAATAATTGACATTTTATGTTTAACGGACTTCTCATAAAAGAACCATCTATAAATCTGGAGTGAAAAGTTTTGCTAAAAACGACCTAAAATTGAGTAAAGGAGCGCATATGGATTTTTAATTTTGCTCTAAAAATAAAGGAACGTTTTTAAGCAAACGGAACGAAAAAATGTATATTGGAACATAGTCACTATGATTTCCGGCAAGAATAAATTGTTCTTGCCAGGTGGTGTGCCCATTTTATTAAAGTATTGCAGCCTTTAGATTTTACTTTTTTTATTATTAGAACAATTAATTGATGACTGTGACATTAAAAGATTAATAAATAGTGGTTAAATTTTGAAACTGTGTTGTTTTTATGTGTAAATTAATTATCTATAAAAGGGTAAAGACATGATAAGTGCAAGTGCGCTTATTCCGATACTGTAGTTTTTTTCTGAACAAACTTGAGATTTAAGATGATAGATAGGAAAATAGACTAACTGAAAAATTAATTATGTTACCAGAATTTGTTTAAAAATTAGAAACAGGTAAATGCAAGTTTAAACATGATTTTAAATAAACAAAAAAGTATGTTCTGTTATTCATATTTTTTTATTGGCTATTAAGAATAATCAAAAATGGCCTATTATTTTATTACAGAGTTCATTTCAAAAAAGGGTATGTTTGCTTTTCAGACATAATTTACAAAACAGTTATTCTGATAACGAAAAGCATGTTGACGATGTCACTGGAATGATGCGTCAGAATGATGATTTTTAAATGGTTCGCATTTTATAGAAACACCAACCAATAATTCAAAAATATTTACATTTTAAAATCATGCTCTCAAAAACATCTATTAAATAAACTGTATTTTTTTTAGTATATAGTCACGCAAAAGCTTGTAAATAGACTCGTCATAGTGACTAACTTAATGTCACCCCAAAAAATCCTGCAATAAATATTTTTTTACCCTAAAACAAACAAGAAAACTAAAATACGCTTTACATACAACTGGCACACGTGTACGGCTGTTTTTTGCGCATAAACGAAATTCGGTGGAATCATCCAAGAAACGCCAGTGACACTGTGTTCGAAGCCATCAGAATGAAATTATTAAAGTTACATCAATTAAAATCAATGTAGAAAATAAATAACGTACTTTATTCAAAAATTTCTTATAATTTGTATGTTAAATATATCCTAAAGTATTGAAATATGGAACAAGAACAATTATATCTTTAATTGAAATATTTGCATCAACTTTTAAAAACCTATAAACCGAATCGTCATCAGAATGACGATTTTTATCTTAAAAATCGTAAATGCACTTTTTTATAATTTTTTCGGTGTCTAGTAGGTCAGAGGATTAACTATTATAGGTAAAATTTTGACACAAATATGTTAAAAAGTATTTTTGTATGGGGGCGGATGCAAAACCGCTCCTAATTTGAAAAACATCCCTAAACTCCATAACCTGATATCCTGCAGTTTAGGTAGATTTGTTATGGATTGCTACTAGTTCTATACATTGGACTCTTACCAGGTTTTTAATATTTGGGGATAAATCATTAAATGTGCAATTGTTGTATGGTAGTGGAATCTTTGTTTCACCGCAAATTATTCAACCACACAACCTACAAATAAAATTTTCCCTCGTTTGGAGTCTATGCTTTGTCAGGGTATGCATTGTCAAACTTATAGTAATAGGCATAATGACGACGTCCACAAATTACTATAATTTTGTATTTATTATTTAAAGTAGGATTTAAGGTTTATAAAAAACGTTTTTATTTTAAAAGTACAGTGAGCGGCTGAAATATGGAAAAAATCGTTTAAAAATCAGGTATTGGGTTTTAAAAAAATGCTCGCACACGCCTCTCATATTTTTTTCTTGCACATTTTTTGCACTAAAGAGAAAATATATAGGGTGCGTCAAAAAGTAGATTTTGATATCAAAGTAGATTTTTTTTTAATTAAACACTTTTTTAAAATCCATTTTTGAATTATGTGTCAAATTCTACCCATGATTCATGTAGCATATCCTATACCAAGAGTGGTATATTGGTAACTTAACTCTTTCGAAGCAAAAGGGAAAAAAACACAATTTAATTTTAGGTACATACATTTACAAGTAAAACAAGTAATTAAAGTGAATATGGCGAATTTAAATGAAATTCGACTAATTCAAATTTTAATTTTTATTGGATATGGAGACAAAACAAAAACTCAAGAAAAAGCTTTGTAATTTCTTTATTACATTTATTATGATTTAAACTTTGCTTGACATTGTTAAAATGAATTGTTTTGGTCACTTATAACACATACATAAATTTTAATAACACTAAAATATTGTACTTCCATTTTCTTTATTTGTTAATTGGTACACTATGCTTAGGTTCGTATTGTATTTTTACTTACTTAATTTCTTTATTTCGAATTATGATATATAATATTACATTAAACACACAAAATGAAATGTTGTCAAACAGAAAAGAAATAAACATTGCTTATACATTACCTAGGGGCCATAAATTACGTCACACGAATTTAATAATTTTTTGACCCCGTCCCTGTCAAAACTCGTCACATTTGTGAGACTCCTTCCCCCCTTGTGTGACGTCACACATTTTGAAAATTAACAACTAAAAAATCAAAACATATATAAATAATAAGCATATAGAAAGAGTTAGTACAATTTTTACGGTTTTCGTCTACATTTAAGTTTTGCGTTTTAATAATTTAGATTTTTACATGTGATGTCACAAAGCTAATGACCCCCCATACCTCTTGTCACACAATGTCACAATCCTCCATACCCCTTCCTCCCTCCCCCTTATGGTGTGACGTAATTTATAGATGGCCCCATATGTATTGTGGCGTACTTATTTTTAAGTAAACATCGGGCATTATCCCTGGCCAAATAAAACAAAAAATTAAAAGCTTAAAATATTTCTGGTAAAAAAAATTTATAACTTTACCAAGTTTCAATGTCATACAAATCTGTATCTTTTAATAATTTGAAAAGTCCTTTTTTAAATTTTCAACCCCGTATAATTAAAACTTTTTGTCTTAGAATTAAGAAACAAATCATAAATCCAAGTTTGGACTCATACGTATGTAACACCCCGTATATGAACACATTAAAAATAAACTAACTCTCTAGAAAACAATATCATACGGCTCCAACTCTAGTAACAATTTTTTGATCTCTAATTTAATTTTTTTTAAACTGCATTTTCAAGTGATAACTAAAAACCACTTTATAAAGCTACAGCTTAAATACTATTCGTTGTTTACTAAATCGGGACCGATTTTTTATGGTTGAAGAAATACATTCTGGTTGTTTAGAATTATTACAGCTTCTTTAAATTTTCTTTTCTTCTGGTTCTTGATGAATAATTTTTGCTTTCGACCATTGCATACGTTGTTATTTTGACCATGCAATATTGGCAAGCCCCGACCCCGACGTTTTAGCTCGTTGCGTATGTTTTTTGTGCCCTTTAATTTCGAGTGGTCTTTTTGTTTCCCCGATGTATACCTCACCACCACCAAAATATTGTCTAGTATCATTTTAGTAAGCCGTTCTGTTTAATATTTCTCTATAAATAGTAATTATTTTAGATTCTTTACTGTTACAAAAGGTTACTACGAGGTTATATATAGAATGAATATATGACCCATTGTTTTGTTCTGTTGGAGTGATTAGAATTTTGGTGTAAGTATTGTGCAGTGTGAGTAGGGTATATATGTCAATTATGTCGTTTAATTTGCTGCCTCTCCCCAAGGTCGGAGGCAATTTAGATATTTTAAGAAACCTTCAAGTTATTCGTCACTACCTGCCCATACAATAAAACTATCGAAAACATATCGGAGCTTTAAGAATAGTTTTTAAATATTACTTGAACTCGGTTGGGGATACATTGTACCAGTTAACAGATAAAGGCAGTGGAAGTCCAAGATTTTAGTGTTATTAAAACCATAACATTGCCTAACACCTTTAAGGAAACGTTACATACATAAATTATTAAAATATTGAAAATGCGATGGTATGACTAATACATATAAATAAAATGAACGGTCTAATAACACTCCTGTATTTAAAAAACTTTAATCTACTTTAAAAAAAGACAATTTTTAACAGTAGTTACAATTGCACACAACTTCTGGCGACGGCCACAGAAGAAGAGAGGGAGACGAACGACAATAAGTTTCTTTTGCTCGCGGCTAAGCGCGCTGTTGCCATTTCCTTTACTTTGTCCGAACATGCCGCCCGCCTTGAAATATCATTTCAACAACAAAGTTTATAAAATGTCTAATATTAAAATTTAGTCAATAGGCAAAACGCACAATTTTGTTATCGCCCGTTTACATATCGAGCGATCACTACACATGACACTAGCCACCCGCGTTATATTGTCTGGTCCAGGATGGAGCTGAATAATACGACCAACCTTCCATTTGGAGACAGGTAAATTGTCCTCCTTTATAATAACTAAACTACCAATTTTTAATATATTTGGGTAATTCTTCTTCCACTTGACACGGGATTGCATCTCCGAGATGTATTCCTTATTCCATCGTTTCCAGAAGTGTTGCACCATAGACTGCAAATGCTGAAACTTCTTAAGCCGGTTCTCTGGAATGATGGTGTATTCTTCCTCAGGTAAAAAGGATAAAGGTCTTCCCATGAGAAAATGTGCTGGTGTGAGTGGTGTTACATCATGAGGGTCGGATGATAACGGAGTTAAAGGTCTGGAGTTTAAAACTCCTTCTATTTGAGTTAAGACTGTGCTTAAATCCTCGTAAGAAAGGCTAGTGTCACCAATAACGCGCTTTAAATGAAATTTTATGCTTTTGACACCAGCTTCCCACAAACCTCCGAAATTGGGCGCCCTTGGCGGAATAAAGTGCCATATTATACCCTCATCTGATAATGATGAAGCTATGTCATTAGAATGTTTACGCAAAAATTGAGATAAAATCGAGTTAGCTCCAACAAAGGTAGTTCCGTTGTCTGAGTAACAGTGTAAAGGCTTACCTCGTCTGGCAATAAATCTTTTTAAAACTGCAAGAAAACATTGACTGGTCAGATCAGTAAGGGCCTCTAAATGTACACACTTTGTACTCATACAAACGAAAATGCATATGTATGCCTTTAAGAATTTAGGGTTTTTAGTTTTTCTGTCTCTAATAGTTATAGGACCTGCATAATCAAGCCCTGTATGTGAAAAAACTGGCTGATATGCAGAAATTCTACACTCGGGTAAATTACCCATAACATAACTAGAAGCGATAGGTTTAGCTTTAAAACATGTAATACAGCCTTTAACAATTGATCTAGCCAATCTGCGACCGGAAATTGGCCAAAACCGTTGACGAACAGCATAAAGCAATTGCTGCGGACCGCAATGTAGCAGTTTTACATGCTCGTGACGCATAATTAATGTTGCTAAGAAATGTTTGTTATGTAAAATTATAGGGTGCTTCTGATCTTCACAAACATTTGCCTTTTGAATTCTACCACCAACTCTAATCAAACCCTTATCATCAAAATATGGCATTAAACTTAAAAGGTTACTTGAATTTTTAATGGGTTGATCATGCGAAAAAGCATAATATTCATTAGGAAATGACTGCACTTGAGATATTCTAACTAAATGATTTAAGGCGTCTGCCAGTTCTAATGTTGTCACTGATCCAGTACATATAACCTTTGACTTAATACGTCGAATAAATCTTAGACAGTAAACCATAACTCTCTGCATTTTCAATAAAGACGAGAATTTATTAAAATCAAAATCTGGAACATCCTGAACCGTTGCAGAATGAACAACAACCTTTTCTTCAGGTACGGTTTCTAAGATTTCCGGTATTTCCTGCACATGGGTATTCTCATTAAGAAAGAGAGAAGAAGGACCCTTCCACCATAAATCTGACTTTAACAAGAATTCTGCTGTAGTTCCCCTAGAAAGACAGTCGGCTGGATTTTCCTCAGACTTGACATACTTCCAATCATTGAGATCAGTCAAATTTTGAATTTGAGTAACTCTGTTTGCCACAAAAGTTTTCCAACGACTAGGGCAACCTTTGATCCAACATAACGTTATAGAAGAATCTGTCCAATAAAATATTTTATCAACATTTACCTTTATAGATCGTTTGACCTTGTCAACCAACTTGGACATAAGCACTGCTGCACAAAGCTCAAGACGTGGTAAACTTATCCTCTTTAATGGTGCGACTCGCGATTTAGACAGCAAAAGATTGGAACATATATATTCCCCAGCCTTTGTTAAACTAACAATATAAACACATCCACCATATGCCTTTTCTGAAGCGTCTGCAAAGCCATGAATATGTATAACCTCAAAATTATCAGATAAAACAAAGCGTGGAATATTCAATTGATTCAATATCTGCAAATCCTTGCAAAACATTACCCACTTTTCACACAAATAAGGAGGTACCGATTCGTCCCAAGACAAGTGCTCCTGCCACAACAACTGCAACATAAGTTTGGCAACAACGACAATTGGTCCTAAAAGACCTAAAGGGTCAAATATTTGACTTGTAACCGATAAAATAAGTCTTTTTGTTATGTGATCATCAAACGTAAATTCCTTGATTGAATAATTAATGATATCTTTAACCGCATTCCACAAAATCCCTAATGTCTTATTTTGCTGTGAGTCACCAATTTGCAAAACACCTGACGATAAGTTACTATCAACTTGGAATAATGAAAGAAGCTCAGGTTTATTAGACAGCCATTTACGAAGTTGAAAGCCTCCAGCAGATAAAATAAAAGAAATATCCTTTTGAAGTTCGAGCAATTTCTCAATGGAAAAAGCGCCTGCTAAAAGATCATCAAGATAAAAGCAATTTAAAATTATATCACAAGCCTCAGGATATTTATTTTGAAATTCTAATGCTAACTGTTTTAGACACCTAACTGCAAGAAAAGGCGATGATGCACAACCATAAGTGACCGTATTTAACTCATAGCATTCAATCTCTGCCTGAGAATCATCTGGATTTTTCCACAATATTCTTTGAAAACGGCGCTCATCTGGGTCAATAAGAATTTGGCGATACATCTTTGAAATATCTGCGTTCATAACGAAAGGATAGATCCTAAATTGCAAAATAATAGTCAGAAGTTCATTCTGAATGGTTGGACCCGCATACTGAACATCATTCAAGGACAAACCTGTATCGGTCTTCGCGGAACCATCAAAAACTACTCTTACTTTGGTTGTAAGACTTGATTCCTTAACTACCGCGTGGTGCGGCAAATAATAACACGGTTCGGTGTTATTATAACTTAAAAGAAAATCTTTAACTTTGGTCATGTGGCCTAACTCTTTATATTCATTTAAAAAGTCGATATATTCCATTTTTAAAATACTGTTTTTGTTTAAACGTTTTTCTAAAAGACCCAAACGTTTAATAGCTACATCCATCGAGGAACCTAATTGAGACAAATTCTCTTTAAATGGAAATTTAACTATAAAACGACCATCAATATTACGTCTGTAGTTCTTAACAAAATGATCTTCACAAAATTGTTCTGATTTTGAAAGAATCATCGACTTATCATGGCATTCTTCCATTTCCCAAAACTTAGAAAGACGATCATCAATTGCCTGACTCGAAATCTGATCATATGAAAAACAAGAAACTACTTTATTATCAGAAACCTGGGAGTTACTAAAATATCCACCAACAATCCATCCTAACCTCGTTTTTTGCAAAACAGGTAAACCTGATTTACGGATTTGTTTCATTAATAAAATTCTATAAAACGTGTCGATTCCCAACAACATATCGATATCCCCTCGTACATTAAATGAAGTATCTGCTAATCTTAAACCCTCAGGAATGTCCCACCGAGAAACGTCAAAAGAAACGGCTGGTAAACCTTGTGTAATTTTTGAGATTACCAAACAAGAAATATCCTCGGTATAATCATTTATGTTAGACATAATTCTTACCTTAACCTTGGATTTTACATTAGCAGTCAGAGCTTCACCAACTCCCATTACCTCAAAATTGACAGAAGATTTTTCTAACCCTAACTTGTTTGCCAAAATTTCAGTAATGAAATTGCTCTGGGAACCAGGATCAAGTAACACTCTGGCTAAATACGGTACACCATCCCTATCAAAAACTTTGACCTGAGCCGTAGCTAAAACCGACAACGTTGCACTCTCGTTCATAACGTGCCCCACTGTAGTGCACAATGACGGCACCGATGGCGCGGTACTCTGACTGGTTTCCGTGGCGTTGGAAGGATTAGGCCTACTATGTTGAGTATCGACAGTAGTATTCGCTAAATGCAAAAGTGAGTTATGTTTTTCTCCACAGTGTCGACAAGATGTGGCGTTTGGGCAATTTTGAATGTGACTTGAATTAAAACAGTTTTTACAAAGTTTTAAATTTTCGACAGCAGCTATTCTGGATTTTACATCCATCTTTTTAAATAAAAAACATTTGTAAATCGAATGGTTCTTTTTACAATAATAACACGAAAACTTATTGTTTATTGTAGTCGAAGCATGACATTTAATAACTTTATCAAATTTCAGAATAGATTTGTTTTCTTTTTTCGCAGATTCTAATTTTTCCAATAATTCACATTTTGTCTTTAAAAATGAATTAACATCAGAAAATGTAGGTAATTCTTTACTGGTGACAAGATTAGATTCCCATTCCCGACGTGTTACCGAATCAAATTTATTGGTTATTAAATAAACTATTAATGTATCCCATTGATCAGGGTTTTGTCCAAGATTACTCAATGACCGCAAATTTTTATTAAACAAATCATACAACTTTCTAAGTTCACTATAAGACTCTTTTAAAAGACTAGGATATTCAAAAATAGCTCTGACATAATTATAAATAATTAGACGTTTATTTTCATATCTGTCAGTCAAGAGTGCCCAAGCTACTAAATAATTATCATTCGTAACCTGCAAATTTGCAATAGCTTGGAGCGGTTCGCCCTCTAAGTATGACTTTAAATAATAAAATCTTTCTACATTGCTCAAATTTGTATTATTATGAACCATGGCTTGAAACGTGTCTCTAAATTCGAGCCATTTTTCATAACAACCATTAAAATTCGGTAACTTTAAATCTGGGAGCCTAACTAATTGCCTTTGAGGATGAATAGACTGTTCAACCCTTACACTAGTACTCCTACCAGAATTTCCAGAGTGACTGCCCTGGTTATCATAATTACTAACTAGTAGTTTCATTTTACTTATTAAAGAAAAATATTCGTTTTCAAAATCTGACCGCTCTTTACATTCGGATTCTAATAAACTACTAGCATTCTCTTGCTGAGACCCACTCAATTCTACCTCAATATCACTTTGTATATCGTCAAACTGACAAAAAAGAGGCTCAGCCTTCTCTAATCTAATTTGGAGTTGACTAACGTCCAATTCCGTGATATTGTTAGGGTCAACTGATTCAAAATAACTCTTTAGCCTTGTAAGTTGGCCTTTAATATTGCCGCGTTTTAATTTTAATTTACTTAAATCAGACATCTTAAATAATAAATAAAACACTAGACAAACTTGCCAACATTCAACACAGAAATAACAAAAACAGTTTTATTTACCAAATTAATAATAGAACGACCTTACTTGTATCACAGCAGCTTCTTCATCCAACTTGACCAAGTTGCAATTATACTTAGGAAAACACCATTGTATTCCGGACTGGGACTTTACTAACGTAGGCGTCTTCAAACAGCTGACTGGTTGCTTGAGTTCCAAATATGGCCGGCGTCCACCGGCACTTTTCCAAATAATTTGCTGGTTTAACAACTAATCCGGGTCGATCGGACCAAAATGTTTATTCGAAGTGGACTGTATAAATATGAGGTAACATTCAAACACTAACTGAATGTAAAAAACTTTAATCTACTTAAAAAAAGACAATTTTTAACAGTAGTTACAATTGCACACAACTTCTGGCGACGGCCACAGAAGAAGAGAGGGAGACGAACGACAATAAGTTTCTTTTGCTCGCGGCTAAGCGCGCTGTTGCCATTTCCTTTACTTTGTCCGAACAAAAAGAGCAAATAACTCTCTTTTGAACTCGAACTCGAACACTCACATTTTAGAACTAAGTAGAAAATGGTTTCCAAATGATAAAACGAAAAATGCCAAAATATGTTAAAATTATTGACATTCCTTCTTTAAAGGCGTTATTAATAAATAAAATGACTTTACTTTGTGTTTTTATTATTTATAAAACAGATAAAAAACTACTTAAATGAATTGGTTAAATAAATATTTATATATTTAGTATTTGGCTCGTACACATAATATGTGTGTAGTATAAAAATCTGCTTAAAATTGACCAGAATATTAGGCAAAATAATTAATTTACTAAATATTTGTCACATGCCTATATTTAAGGTCATTATTTTAAATCTAAAATGCTTTTTAAAAACCATAAAAAATGCTACTTTTTTCATGTTTAAATTTTCTATTTTTTATGAATTGCAAAAAGCTTAAATTTATACCAGTATGGTCTACTTTTAATTATATTTTTTTTTATTTTAGAAATGCTTCTATGAGATGAGCAGTGAAGAAGCGATATGTTCCGCCTAAAGCGATGGATCAGTACGACTTGTTCGGGGAAGATGGAAGTGGAATGCTGGAAAGTTTGCCCGAGCTGGGCTCTGTACACCTCGATCCTGCGGTGACTGCCGATAGAAATGCTCCTACAGTTTATTCACAGCCAGTTTACTCACAGGAGTCCCCCCTTCAAAAATTGGCTACGTTTGGCACAAGCAGCAACACATTCTCTCACATGGATCCCAATACTCAACAGAGCTTATATGCGCAGAATTATGGCACAAGTGGCGAAGGACGACCACCCATGGGTCCTCCAGGAGGTGCTTATGGTCATTCTCGTCAAGTGCCGCGACCTCCTGCTGGCCCTCCCAGTGCTAACCAATATCCTTATCAAGCGGCAGCTGATAGTATGTACTCTATGTCGGACATACAAGTAGGAACTATGAGTGACCCAAGTGCCATGCAAGCTGGATGGGGACAGCATGCTGCGGCCTACCCAGGAATGCACCGGTAAGTAAAAAAAAATCTTGGGATAATAAGGGAGGATTATCTAGAGCCGCTTAACTAAAACGAAACTCGCAAAAGCCATAAAAATTAACAAAAAGTGTTTTACAGGAGAGGACAAAAAGTGCGGATAGAATTCATTTTTTTAGAGATGAATAAGTAAATTTTCGAATTTAATGATTTTACGTTAAATATAAATGTACATTCATTGTCTTTCAAAAGTCCTGGGACGGTCTTGTATTGCTTAAACTTAAACGACAGTAAGGAAAAATCTAAAAATTACTACATAGTGGGTTAAGATACGCCCGATTTAATAATAATGTTGCAATGGTGAGATTAACCACAATCAACGCCATTCATAGTTTTGCTGACGATAGTACCCTCCACTCTAACGTTCAATTTCTCAAGCCAGTTAATAAGCCTGATTTGGAAACCAAGCCTAGGTCATTGCGGATGTCTCTCTCACAAGACCTCAAACTTATCTTGGATTGGGGCGCCAAAAATCTTGTTCAGTTTAATGCCTTGAAAAAGCAGTCATGTTCGCTGCCGCGAAAAAAGTCTGCCAATGCTCGTCCATTACATATGGGCGGCCAAGTTCTGCAGAACAAAAAGTTGTTTAATCTAGTCGGCGTTACTTTTGAGAATAACCTCGACTAGCACAAACACATTACATCCATAGCCTCGACAGCTTCAAAAAAGCTTGGATTCCTCTTTTGAGCCAGAAAGTATTTCTCTTCTTGCAATCTGTATACTCTGTATGTATCCCAAATCAGACCCTCTTTAGAATACTTTTCTCATGTCTGGGGAATGGCGTCTCCTACAACACTTAAGGCATTCTAGACTCTATTCAAAGAAGAGCCGTTCGTCTTATTAGTGATCCCACACTTACAGAAAGGCTTTCTCCTCTTGCCCACCATCCAGTTGTAGTGGTCTGTCGCTCTTCTATAGGTATTTTCACGTCTTCTGCTCAGAGGAGTTGGCCAGTATTATTCCCCCTCTGGCAGCTCCCAACAGAGTAGAGTTGATACAAACTAGTATTTTTTGAGAACAGGTCTCGGACGTAACAGGTTCAGGAAAATACCACTCATAATATGCATGTTACGAATAATGAAATAATATATCTAATAATAAGGCAAGGCATCGGCAGTACTACGCAAAATATGTATCGATAGGCGACGGCGTCGGCACATATTATCAAAGACAAAGATATATGGCAATCGGTAAATCCTTTGAAGAGTTTGATTTGTAGCTTTTTTATCTGCGTGACTCGATATGGCGACGGATCTTGCTATTTCTTTCTCCCATATCCCATTACATTTTGATTTTATATTTTGGTACTATTTTGCTTTCTTCGTTCCTTCATCCGCAGAGTGTCCAGACTTTGGAACCCTCTACCCGCAGAGGTGTTTCCTTCTCCTCCCAGTCTCTATATATTTAAGTCCCTTGTGAACACCCACGGTATGTTAGTACTTAGGCAATAAGCTTCGTGGACTGTCCAAAGAAAAAAAAATGGCAACTTCATTTCTTTAAATGCTGGAACATTAGGTTTTCCCGATTAAAATGTCAGTCTCAAGAAAATTTGCTTCTAGCAAGATGGGGCGTCGGCGTATATTTTTAAACAAAACAAACAGATTGATTGGACGAAGAAGCGTGGAGCTGCCAGAGCGAATCCCTGTCTCCTTGAATTTTTTTCTTTTAGTGATATTTAAAAAAATCTAATTTATGTGAAGCAGCAAATAATTTTAAAAAATCCTTTCTTTGGGAATTAATAATTAATTAACAAACAATTAATAAACCACTATGTAGTAATTTGTGCTTTGTTCTTTTAACCGTTAGGCGGTTTTGGGATTTTTAAATGAAAATGCAAAGAACATGAAATAAACTTTGAATTTTGGAGGTTTAATACCAGAGGAGCACTGAATTCATTGCAGTAAAAATAAACTAGGCTTTGTATTTAAAAAAAAGGAAGTTGCTTTCTTTATCTTAAAAACTGTAAGCTTGGAAAGACAAATGGACAAAATGTCCAGTTGCTTATTTTTTGCATGTCTAAACATGTTTATTTGATTTTTAGACCAGTAGAATGAGCTATTTGTTTTTAGTGACATTATTTTAAATTTAGTTTAATAATTATTGTATAAGTAATGATTACCAGATTTCTAAGTGTCCAAACCTACTGTTTTTTAAATAGTTTTCAAGTACTGAAACATGCAGTTATGCTTTACGCATTTTTTAAGACGCAAAGGACGTTGTTTCATAATGTCATACCATCCAGATAGAACTTACATTTTTACCTCCAAACCAGCTGCAACAAGATTAAGGATGTTGTGTTATAAAAATGTGTTTATTGTAAATATGTTGAGTTGTTTCGTATTGTGCGATAACACAAGTCAACAAATTTACATTTTTGTAAAGTTACGTTGATCTAAATAGGTTTGTTTGAAGTATTTTAAAGTCCAAAATCCGAAAATGATAAGCTAATTACTGTAACATAGTTTTTTGTTACAAGGAGAAAAAAGAGAAGACGACATGTTTTTACAATCTAATATATTTATTTAATATAAACATATAAAACATGTGGAATCTATGCAAAAACATTCTTCTTCTTCTTCTTCCCTAGTAGCCGTCTTGATTCACTACTGGAGGTAGCGCAGCCCCATGGGCTTTTTGTGCCTAATGCAAAAACATAACTGAGGATTGGTTTTTATATGAATAAAAAATATATTGCACGAGATATGTTGCATCGACAAAACCGTTCACTTTTTCCTTTTGTGTTCTGTTGCATCATGCCTTTATAAAAACAAACAGTAGTCGCCCAAGATAGATGGGTTTCAGTGTCCCTGTTATCTTGTTTCTATCGTCCTGATGTCCTGGTGAAACCTCTCTCCTTGTTCGTCGCTTACTGCACCCAAATTTTTCGGGAAACAATTCAAATGGGAGTGCAATAAATGTTTTTTTAGAGACATGCGACACCCTAGTAATTCATAGGTTTTCAACAGTTCATCTATGAGGCTTTTATAGTTTTCATCTTTCTTGTTGCCCAGAAATCCTTTCACTACATGTACAAAACACGTCCACAATGCCAATTCCGTTTCATTTAATTGTTCTTGAAAATGGAGATCATCTAGGAGTTTCCTTATCTGAGTTCCAATAAATATACCTTCTTTTAATTTTGCATCACATAGTTGCGGAAATATTTCTCTTAGGTACTGGAAACCACTACCTTCTTTGTCCATGGTTTTGACAAAGTTTTTCATTAGTGCAAGCTTAATATAGAGAGGCGGTAGCAGCACCTTTTTTGGGTTAACAAGAGGGGCATATTTAATGTTTGAAGTACCAGGTTCAAAAGAAGTTTTATGAGGCCAATCCTTTTTACTGTGGTGTCCTTTTGTTGCCCTACTTTCCCACAGTCACAAAAAACTGCAATACTTTGTAAAACCCCCTTTAAGTCCTAGCAATATACCTATGACTTTTAAATCTCCATAGATATCCCACTGATACTGTTCATCTTTAACACGATTTAATATGGTTGCTAAGTTGTCATAGGTTTTTTTCACTTTCCCTGAATGGGCTAAAGGAATAGATATTTTCATTATGAGGCAGGACTGCTTTTAGGTGGGATTTCGACGAATATATGAATAAACGCCACTCGCTAGGATCATGTTCCATATTAAGCTCATTCAGTAAACCATCAATATCACAACTGACCAGAGCTCGGACGGATTCTTCAAAAGAGGAGTCGATTCATGGATCCGGATCCTCGTAATGGATATGAATAACCAATACGAATCACGATTTCGTTTTTTAGGGAAAAAGGAATTGAATCCAGGAAATCGATTCCTATTTATCGGATCACGAATCCGAATTATCTTAAACTTTTATACTGACAAATGATAACTACGATACGAATGATACTACATAATCTGATAATTAATCAAGTGTCAAAGATTTTGGCACGGAGCCCGAGCCGCGATATATAATTTTAGTCCCATTTTGAAGTGCTGTAACTCTTAGCCAAATTAGTTTTTGGTAAATATTCTTCAAATTTGACTATGTTATTTCTGAGATCAACATGAATTCACCCTTAAATGGAACATTTTTTCGAACTGTATTTCAAAACTTGCTATGCTAGATTTTCATAAGGTTTTTATATGGAATTCTTGAGATAACCTTAAACGACTTATAAATGGGACATCTTATTATAATTTTACAGGAAGTTTCAGCAGTGCCATTTTATAATTTCTCTGCTTACGGAATATAAGAAGGTATTAAAATTTTAAATTCATTTTTGAATGACACCCCGAACAGAAATAATTAAATGTCCCATTTAAAAGTCCCTCACGGTTATCTCAAGGATAACAAAAATTATGACGATCAAGCAATTAGAACTTTTAACATAAATGCAAGTAAAATATATGCCTGTTTTTGGATACCACACTCTATGGTTACAAAAAAAAAAATGTTTCATTTAAATGTCGTTTCTCCGGACCTAAAAAACAACATATTTTAGTTAAAAATCACATGTTAGATGTGTTTCCTTATTTCAAGATCTTAATAGGCAGATGTTTTAAAATTTTTTTTCTTAATTTCTGAAAATCAATGTGATGCTGATTAAGAATCTTGGGTAAAAGTTTGGAAATTTAAAATGGCAGATTTGGGCATTTATAAACCAATTTGCCTCAGATTTAGGATATAAGGATTTTAGGGGAACTAGGTCAAAATTTGGAAATTAAGAATCTTGGATAAAAATTTGGAAATTTTAAATGGCGTATTCAAAATGGTCGATTTTGGCATTTATCTTAAATTAGAAATATAAGGAATCGATTCCGTTCTGGAATCGGATCCTTCTATCAGGAATCGATTCCGAATCATTTTAAAATTATATAGAATCCGGATCACGGATCCTATTTTTAAAAAGTAATTGATTCCAGCCTTCGGATCCTTAAGAATCAATTCCAAAAGGATTCGAGTCCTACCAGCTCCGCAACAGACACATAGAGACCCTTCCATTTAAAAAAAAACTTGATAATGTTACATTCTGTTTTCGGTAAAGCGAAACACTTGCTTTTTTTTTTAACAAGTTTCACTGTTGAAGTCTGAAACCAAGAAGTTCCGATTTTTGTTTTGACAATCCTAGGTCACGTACCCGAGTTATTTATTAAGTGAGGTTCACTGGTAGTTGGTAAAAATGTTGGGTCACAACTGGTGTTCTCAGGAAGTTGTGGATCAGATTCTGATGAAGAATTAGAATCACTGGGAAACACGATGTCTAGGTTTAAAGCCGCTATTAGTACCGGTAATTCTTGGCAATGAGGAACTGGCCTTAGCGCAGAAGGCAAATTTGGATATTCTATTTTGTCTCTACGCTTTTTTAAAATCCCTTCTGTTTTAGTGATGCAAAAGTAGCAATCACTTACAAGGTCTGTAGGTTCTCTCCACACCCTAGGAACAGCAAACGGCATATAATTTTTCTTGCGATACATCCACTGTAAATTTACGTGACAACTCACACAACAAACATGACAAGCCCAACTTTTATCTTGATCCCCAATTTGGCACTTAAATTATAAAAAATAGGCTTTTTAGACTTCCTTAGATACAGATCTAGCTTGGGACTTTATAATAAATCGTCCACATATATAACAAAACTTATCGGCTGGATTTTTGCAACATCGACGATTCTAACGATATATCAAAATCGGCTTAAACACTTGACTGTACTGTAAACGAGACAGAAACCAACTAAACTGCAGAAAACAATTAAACTCTTAAAGGTTCGTACAATACTCTCAAAATAACCCCTCTGCGGTCGTGTTGTACTTTCCGGTCCTACGGCAGGTAAAAATGATTTCAAAGATCGCATTTTATAAAAAAAAGCAGGTACTTAAAAATGGGACGTGCTGGGCCATTTCTGGGAAAAAGTGTTTTAATAACTTCCTAAATGAAACGCAAAATAAGCATTTTCATCGATGTTAAAAAAATTACGTCGACATGTGTTATAGTTCTGTAAAGCCATTTATATAGGATAGTGTAAGGTTTTTCGGACACAAAAATTTATATACTATATTAAAATTATTTCCTAAAAACTGTTAATTTAAGTAGTATTCATTTAACAAAGAAAAACAAATGGTTTTAAATATATTTTTGTAAGGTCTAAAAAAAGTCTATAGAAGCGTAAAATTCAACTAAAATTTTAAAACCAAGTGACATATAATAAAATAATAAAAACTGCCGCGAAAATTTAACAGATAGGGTTTAAATAAAAATGTAGAAATATTAGGAAATTAATGCTTTATTTTAATTGCAAAAAAAACAATTTGGAAACATTCTGCGGTTAACTTTAGGTTAATTTTATATTTTTTAGATATCCACAAATGGGTCAGTATAGACAACAACCAATGGGAGCCTATCCTCATCAGCAAGAACAGAAACAGCAATTTCCCACTACTCAACATCCAATGATGCAACAACCACATCAGCAAACCCCTTATCAAATACCACAAAGACATACACCCCATGGATATCCTCAGGGAAGTAGTTATCCCAGCACGGCACCAAGTCAAACCTATGGGGGGTACGTTCATCAAAGGATGCCTCATCACCACCAGTACCCACAGACTCATCATCAAATGGATTTACAAAATCAGCAGTATAGTCAAATAGGTCATACTCAACCTCTTCCTCATCCAGCTGGTCACGCGGTTCCTACTTCGGGACATATGGGACAAACTCATTCTGTTCCTCATCCATCAGTACCTAGTCAACAACCACCACCAACTCAAAATCCAATGACTCATCCAAGTGGTATAGTAAATTATAATCAGAACCATCAGCCTATGCAGCCAATGCAAAGACCAATGGACATTCAACCACCATCTCAGCAACAGTTCTCATCCAAACATGTTCCAGCAGGAAACTCAAGTCCTCAGTATAGAGCACCTTTTCCTCAGTTATCACCACAAATGTCGCCGAGGCCTCAAATGTCACCAAGACCCCAAGCTCCTCAAGTATCTCCAAGGCCAGTCATGTCACCTGCCAAACCAAATATGTCCCCTCATCAGCAGCATTCTCAAATGCAACAATCAAATTTAAGTCCTAGACCAGCTACAAGCTTAACTCCAAAATCTACCGTTCCAGGAACAATTCCTCCTTATTCTCAACAAAGTACACTTCAGGCTTTAGAACAGATGGTAATGCCGCCATCAAGCACTAGTATGTCGGAATATCCCTCCTATCAGTCTAGAAATTCCTTAGGACCACCACCAGGGACGCAACATCCCTTGTCACCTTCAATGAGTAGTGTAATTAGAAGTCAAATTTCAGACCAATGGCCCCCACCACAATCTCCTAGACAGTTACAACCACATATGGCAAATCTCAATGGGACAATGAATAATATGATTGACCAGGTTTCGACTAATCAGCCTATACCAGCAACTCAAACCTTGATGTCTACTCAATTAACACCCAATTCAAATGTATCTTTGACTAATTATGAAAGTGAGGACTTAAGACCTGAAAAGTCAAAATCACTAGCTGATAAACTTGAAGATAACAGAATCCCTACTCCAGTTAAGGAAAACAGAATCCCTACCCCAGTTAAGGAAAGAGATGATACTCTCCCACTAACCTCACAAAGTATGCCCTTGACATCCAAACATGATTTTTCTTCTGTTCAATCCCCAACTACTAGTATACCAGATAAATTGCCTAGTAGTACAACTAATACAGAGCCAAACATTTCTGTTTTTACTCAGTCAACGTCGTCGCACCCTCCAACTCCAACACCCACGTCTACAACTGATGACAATGTTACTAATATTCAAGAGACAAGTCTTCCTTCTCATAGTGATTCTATTACTCATATTGATGAACTTAGCAATGCCAGTTCCACTTCCAACCAACAAACACCAAGTCAAAGTAGCAGAAGTCATAATTCTACAGATTTTAATCGTGTGTCCAGCATGACTGGCTATCAAACTCAACCAGAGGTATCTCAGGGAGGAAGTAAAGTTGAAGAGGTAGCTCAGTCTAATGTGTTTATGTATAATCAAGAAAATTCTTTATCTCAAGAATCATTACCTGAATCTAATAAATCTGAATCTAGTGTAGTTCAATCTCCACGTTTGCAATCTCCTAATTTTCACAGTCAGTCGTGTGTTCCTTCAAATCTAGAAAATCCCGAAAATAAATCCACCTTTGGTAATAATCAATGTAATATTAATTCGCCATCTTCTCCAAGCCAGTCCCACTCTTTATCTAATCAGAATTCAAATTATAGTCTGCCCACAGTGTCCACTAGCAATGTATCAATGCAGCAACCTATAGTAACTGAGCAACAACCTATATCCAACACAATAACAAATGTAGCACATGTGTCTACTATAAAAAATGTAGAAAATCAAAATCATAATCCGATACCTAGTACAATGGATCAGCATTCTATTTCGAGTATTATGTCAAATATGGTAAATACTCCTAACCAAAATAATATGGTTGATAGTGCTTTGCCAGTCCCTTCGAATAATCAAATTACCTCCGGAAATGCTCCACCTTTATCTGCTAATACCATTCAAGTAAATAACAACGTTCCTCCTGTTAGTACCCAAAACCTGCAATCTGTGAATATACCAAGCCAAGGTTCTATTATAGGTTTAAATAATCAGTCAACTATATCTACAGTTCAAAATCAGAATACAAGTGTTTCAAATTCCGTAATTAATATGCATAACCAAATTCCATCAAACACAAATATGACCAATGTATATGATCAAAATTCAGTTAATATGTTGGGACCTAATGGAATGGGTTTACCACGGCAAATGACACCAGGAATGCCTCACGCACCAATTCCTGGTATGACACACCCTGGAATGTCGATAATGCCAGTAATGCCGCATATGCCCAACATGGGAATGATGCCAGGTTCAGACATATCTGGTTATCAACCGCCCATAAGTCATCAACAAGAAAGAGCTGCATTACAGCAACAATTGCAAGAATTATACTGTATGCCCCAAGCTGCAGAACATCAAGAAAAAATTATTAATCTTCAAGAAAAGTTAAATATTTTAAGTCAACATGAAGCCACTGATCAGTGTAATGGCGGCTCCCAATGTATTTTACAAAGTCCCATGTTTACTTCTCCTATGATAGATAGCCCTCAAGTAACAAGTACTACTGGAAGGGGAAGAGGCAAGGGCACCAACAAACCAAGAAAACCCCGGGCAAAAAAGGGTGAGAAAGTTATTATATCTTCAAATGCTGAAATAAGTCAGTCTCCCATGACTAACCCAACACTGCCTCAAACACAGCAGTTGCCTGTCTCTGAAGATTTTGTTACTCCTGGTGCAGGTTTAAATATACCATCTAGTGAAATGTCTGAATTTACTGAGTTTGCAATGGAACAAGTTAATGAAGAAAAGAAGAAAGGTCGAAAACCAAGAGAGCCAAAAAAACCTAAGGAACCAAAACCGCCAAAGTCGCCAAAGGAACCAAAAATCCCTAAGGAAAGAAAAAAGCGAGAGCCCAAAGATCCTCAGGAGCCACCCAGGGTTAAAAGGAAATATGTTAGAAAAAAGAAACCAAATGAAGGATCAGAAGAAAGTGCTGCTGAAGATTCTTTCAGTAAGTCTGTTGATAGTTCACAAAGTGCGTTAAGCTTACTGGATAAGCATTCTTCGGAAGAGGCCGAAGCGAAACCAGAAAAGAATATTGATGAACCAGAATCTTCAACCGGTACTGACAAATTTGATAATATAGTTGATAATGATGCTCGTGAAATGCAAGCTGATTCTCAAACTCCAGCTGATGGTCCACCTAGACCAGAATCTACTGACGAAACTAAAAAGGATGAGTATGCTTTTGATGAATCTCAAATAGATGAGGAAATTGGTGAAATGCCCAAAAGAACAAAGAAGGCTCGTGGAACTCCCAAAAGGGTTATAGCGACCAAAGGAAGAGGAAAACCTAGTTATAAGCGCAGCAGAAGAAAGGGAACTCAGCCTGAATCGGATGGAGAAGGCGAAGATCTTATTACAACTCCACCACCATCTCCTCCAGAAGATGATAATTCAAATAAACGCCGGTCAGCACGAAATACTCAGAGAAAAAAATACATAGATGATGTAATGCTTAGATTTTCAGATGATGATACTCCTCCAATTCCAAGAAGTAGAAAACCTCCAGTACCTGAGAAACCAATTTTACCTATAGCACCTACTGTCGCGACTTTAGCAGCTCCACCTGCTAATTCAACTTCTGAAGCTCCCAGTGAAACTGCAGATGATGAGTTACCCACAACAGCCGATCCAGCTAAGGGTATGAATTATGTTTATGTCAATACCACAGATGAGGATTCCATGGTTGTTCAACATGTTTTAGCATCAAGAATGTCTAAAAGAGAAATAAAAATTGAAGAAATTAAAAAGAAAGACGATATAGCAATTGACGAACTTGAAGGTGAGCAGGAAAATATTTCTGAACAGAAAGAGGAAGCTTCCATTGACAAAACAGTACAAAAAACACCCAGTGACAAGCAAACATCGGATGAAACTAAAGAGGCCAATAAAGAAAAAGTGGAAATCGTTGAAATTGAAGAATACTTTGTTAAATATAGAAACTTTTCATATCTACATTGTGAATGGAAAACTGAGGATGAATTATTTAAAGGAGATAAACGCATTGGAAATAAAATAAAAAGGTTTAAACAAAAACAAGCACAAATGTTAAATATCTTTGAAGCTCTTGATGAGGAGCCTTTCAATCCAGATTATGTTGAAGTAGATAGAGTATTAGATGTTTCAGAACACGTGGATCCCGCAACAGGAGAGACTGTTAAACATTACTTAGTCAAATGGCGTTCCCTTCAATATGAAGACTGCACATGGGAATTAGAGGAAGATGTTGATCCAATTAAAATTGAGCAGTTTATAAAATGTTCAAAAATACCCCCTAGAGAAAAATGGAAATCAAAGAAAAGACCTAATCCAGAATCTTGGACAAAACTGGAAGCGTCGCCTATTTATAAAGGTGGAAATATTTTAAGAGAATACCAGCTAGAAGGTCTTAATTGGTTACTTTTTTCTTGGTACAATGGACGTAACTGTATTTTGGCTGATGAAATGGGTTTAGGTAAAACAATTCAAAGTTTAACTTTTATACATTCAGTTTGGGAATATGGAATAAGAGGACCGTTTCTAGTAATCGCTCCTTTGTCTACTATACCTAATTGGCAAAGGGAAATTGAGAGTTGGACAGATATGAATGTTATAGTTTACCATGGCAGTGCTACAAGCCGTAATATGATACAGGAGTATGAAATGTACTATAAAAATGACAAAGGAGTTCATATTAAAGATATTACTAAATTCAATATATTAATTACTACATTTGAAATAATAGTAACAGACTTTGCAGATTTAAAGGGATTCAACTGGAGGTTGTGTGTTATTGATGAGGCTCATAGACTTAAAAATAGAAACTGTAAGTTACTTGAGGGTTTGAGGCAGTTAACTTTGGAGCACAGGGTTCTTCTTTCGGGAACACCTTTACAAAATAATGTAAACGAGTTATTTTCTTTACTGAATTTCCTGGAACCAACACAATTTACTAATTCTGAAGCATTTCTTAAAGAATTCGGGTCTTTAAAAACTGAACAAGAAGTGCAAAAGCTCCAATGCCTTCTAAAACCAATGATGTTAAGACGCTTAAAAGACGATGTAGAAAAATCATTAGCTCCTAAGGAGGAAACTGTAGTTGAAGTTGAACTAACAAATATTCAGAAAAAGTATTATAGAGGTATTTTGGAACGGAATTTTTCTTTTCTAACAAAAGGTACAACCTACGCCAATATTCCTAATCTAATGAATACCATGATGGAACTAAGGAAGTGTTGCATTCACCCATATCTTTTAAATGGTGCTGAGGATCAAATTCAGTATGATTATAAACAGCAGCATGGGGAAGACTCAGATGCATATTATAAAGCGCTTATTCACTCCAGTGGAAAGATGGTCCTCATAGACAAACTTTTAGCAAAATTGAAAGCAAATGGTCATAGGGTTTTGGTGTTTAGTCAAATGGTAAAGTGTTTAGATATTCTTGAAGATTATTTAATGTATAGGAAATATCCCTATGAGAGAATAGATGGTAGAATACGTGGTAATTTACGGCAAGCGGCAATAGATAGATTTTCTAAACCGGATTCTGATCGATTTGTCTTTTTATTATGCACCAAAGCAGGTGGTTTAGGAATTAATCTTACTGCTGCGGACACAGTTATTATTTATGATAGTGATTGGAATCCTCAAAATGACTTGCAAGCTCAGGCTAGATGCCATCGAATTGGACAACGAAAAATGGTCAAAATATATCGACTACTCTGTAGAAACACATATGAACGAGAAATGTTTGATAAAGCATCTCTTAAACTTGGCCTAGATAAGGCTATTTTACAAAGTATGAATACTACACAAGGTGATAAGGGTTCTGGACACCGGCAATTAAGCAAAAAAGAAATTGAGGATCTTTTAAAAAAAGGTGCTTATGGTGCGTTATTAGATGAGGAAAATGATGGTGACAAATTCTGTGAAGAAGATATTGATGTTATATTAGCTAGAAGAACACAAGTAATTACTATGGAATCAGAAAAAGGATCAACCTTTTCTAAAGCTAGTTTCGCGTCCAGCGCTAGTAGGTCTGACATTGATTTAGATGATCCAGATTTCTGGAGCAAATGGGCCAAGAAAGCTGAAATCGATACCACTGAAAAAGACGAAACCGAAGAATTGCTTATGTCTGAACCTAGGCGACGTACCCAAATTAAAAGATACGGGCACGACGAGAGTGCTTTAGATATGTCAGAACTAGAGAGTTCCTCAGATTCTGATCCAGAAAATGATCCATCAGGTTTAAGAGGTAGTAGAAGAAATAAATTAAAAAAGAGGAAACTTCGAGGTGATGATTATTACCCCAGGGAAGGTGAAAAAGGGGAAATGGTATATGGAAGTTGGTCACGACGAGAATGTTTTATGGTCGAAAGAGGACTATTAACATTTGGATGGGGCCGCTGGCAGGAAATTCTGGTCAACTCACAGCTACGAAAAGGGTGGCGGGAACAGGATATTGAGGATTGTGCTAGAGTTATAGTAAGTCAACTCAGTATTTTTTTAAATAAAATTTTATATTGGGAAGAATATTTGTAAATTGTTTATTTTTAAAGTTTATCTAAAATAGAATAATTAAAAAAAAAATCAAAAATTAATATTTTTGAAAAATTTCCTTTTAAATTATTTGTCTTTACATGAAGAATATGAAACAAATCGCTAGAAATTGCTAAACTTAAACGGATGCATTTTATTGACGAAAAACTTGAAAAGTACCCATTTTTTATTTTCTAAAATAAAAATTGACACCGATTTTTTTTTTTTTTTTAATTTACTTAAAATATTCGAAAATCCGCCGTAAAATAAAACAAAATGAAAAAAAAAACATGTCAATAACTCTATTTTTTATTTTTTATGATTAAAAATAGGTTAAACCACACATCTAAACAATTACCGAATATTTTCTTCTGTATACTTACGTCCTACCATTGTTGATTTGACATAAAATCCCATTTTTAATAAGTTATATAAAGACTAATTTTACATAACTCAACTATTGTTTTTTGTATAATTTTTTTACAAAAAAAGGTTTATCCAAAATTAAGAAATAAATCCATCATCCTTATAAATTTTATAATGGATATTTTTTTTTCATCTAGCTCAATTACTGATATTTTTTGGAAAATATTATTTTTTTTCACTAATTTTTCCTGCATTTAATTGGCTACTTGGTAACATTTACCTGACTTTTTATTGATTGCGTTTTCTTCTCAGAAACCAAAAAAAATAATAATTTTTAATCTTTCTGTACCGCCCAACTACTAAATAAATAAAGAACATAATGAACAGAAATATTTTTATCCAGAAATGAGACAATAAACTTATATGATAATTTGATTTTATGTATATTTATATAAAATTTAAAAGAATGTCGTTTATTAGACTTATAATTACACATATTATAATTTTTTGGTTTTTAATACATTTTTTTATACTTACTCCACTTAAAAAAGAAGAAGTAATTTAAAACGCAGTTTTTGTTTATTTTTTAGTTTTATGGTCTTCTAGTTATATTTTGTTTTGCATTTTTAAGTTTTGCATCTGACTACTAAATAGGCCTTACTATTTTTCGTGCAATGTTTATGTTACAACAAAGTAATTTTAATATTTTTTACAGTTGTTGTATTGCTTACGATTTTATCGAGGAGATGAAAAAATTCGTAATTTCATATGGGATCTAATAGCACCATCAGAAGGTGGCGAGCAGAAAATATCCAGAAATCATCAAGGATTGAAAGATCCGGTACCTAGAGGAATTAGAAATAAACACAAGAAAAAACCTAGTAAAGATACGCGTCATGAGGCACTGACTAATCCAAACCATTGGAGCAAAAGTGAAAAATACGATGGTGATATATTTTTAGAGAATAACTATAAAAAGCATCTTGGTCGACATGCGAACAAGTGAGTATTTTTCATGATTAAAGTATTTAATCCTATATTTATTATAAGCACTTTAAATTATTTCTTTTATATTTAATTTTTTTGTACAGTAATTGTAGTTATAATATTTTAAATTTAAAGTAATTATATTTTCTGTCTAATTTTCCTATATGCGACTTTTCTGACAAGACACATATAGTTAAAGGAGTTGTGGGGACAGGTATCATATTTTTGCCGGATTAAATTTTTGACATGCACCATAATTTTAAAAGGCGCAATATTTTTAACATAAATGTTATATTTCATTGGTATTGTATTTGTATCTAAAATACCCAACTGTGGTGATAAAATATAACTCATACTGTGTCAGTTGTTTAAAATAATTTTCTCTCCCAGATAGAAAAATTTAAAAAAGAAGATTTAAAGTACTGCGTAAATGGAACAATTTGGTTTATTTATTATTTCATACCTGGCACTATTAAAAATTAGGAGTGCCAGATTATTGGATTATATATTCAAGATACATAAAATAATGCTATACCGGGTGACACAGCGGACATGTAACAGCCCATAACTTTTTTATTTATTAAGATTAATTTTTAAAATTTAGATGATGCACAAAGACACGCTTTTAATAACTAAGTCAACCCAAATTTTTTCACTTCCGGATTAGCAGGAAGTAACCCTGAATTTTTAATTTTAAATAGCACCCTGTATATGTTTTTAGCCTACCTAATCCCCCTCAAAATTCTCTGTTTAACCATGTTTCAACTTGTCATTTCATTTTAAAATAGCTGCCAAAAATTGACTTTTTTCCCAAAATTTTAGTAGGCCATGACGTGACAATTACAAATTATCAGCATGTAAAAGGGGTTAAGATGTGAAGAATAAATTGTATAAATATTTGTGATTTTGTTAATTTTTATTTAATTAATAAGAGTTAGGAATAGAGTTAAATTTTAAAAACTCTAGGAATTTATTTTTTTAACGCTTAATATCTCAAAATCTAAAATAGGAAACTCCATTTTTTATTGAATGTAACTTTAGATCAAACATTTACTATTTCATATAATTTATCAGAAAATTATACATATCTACATGATTCGCAATTACGTAGACTATTAGTATCAATAACACGCCAAGTAGGCTTTGTAACATCCTAGCATATTGGTTTTAAAAACGTTAAACAATTCTAGAGGGCCATGGATACAAAATGGTTTCAATCATTTAATTGATGTTACAAAGCCGACTTGGCGTGTAATTGATACTAATATTCTACGTATTTGCGAAACATGTAGATATGTATAATTTTGGGTTTTTAATAAAAAAGTCAGTTTTTCATACTAGTTCTGATAAACTTTATGAAATAGTAAATGTTTGATCTAAATTTACATTAAATAAAAATTGGAGTTTCCTATTTTGGATTTAAAGATATTAAGAGTTAAAAAAATTATTAACTAAAATTTTAAAAACTGTTTTTTATTCCTAACTCTTATTAATTAAATAAAAATTAACAAAATCACAAATATTTTTACACCTGATAATTTGTAATTGTTATATCATGGCCTACTAAAATTTTGGAAAAAAATCAAATTTGGCAGCCATTTTGAAATAAAAGGACAAGTGTGACACATGGTTAAAACGAGAATTTTGAGGTGGATCATGTAAGCTGAAAATATATACAAGGTGCTATTAAAATTTAAAATTTAGAGTTACTTCCGGTTAAACCGGAAGTGAAAAATTGGTTTTATTAAGTCATTAAAAGCGTTATGGCGTGTGCATCACCCAAATTTAAAAATTAATTTTAATAAATAAAAAAGTTATGGGCTGTTACATGTCCGCTGAGACACTCGGTATAGTAATAAGGATAATTGTATTTCGAAAAGGTATATATTTCTATAAGACAGGCAATTAGATATCTTACTTAACTAATTACGCTACTGAACAAGGAGCGTGGGGGCGCCTAGGGAGCATGGAGGAGAATATGTGGGTGGAGAGCAGTAGTGTAGGGTGCAAGACTACTGGATGTGTCGGTGTACTAAGGTGCCGGATTAGTGAGACTCCACTGTATTGTCATTATAAAGGGTGATTCAGAACTTATTCCTAAAAATAGAATGACGGTATAATATTTGAACATAGTAACAATAAAAAAAAGAAATGTCCATATGCAATCACAAATTACATTATGCGCGCTTTTAAAAATGCGTCACTGTTATTTGTCAAATGGCGAAGAAAAAGAAATTCTTCTTGCATAATAAAACATCCAGCACCTTTGTGGAAACATATTTAATTTTGGCTCAGAGTATTTATTGTTTTTTGTGGCAAACTGATAACAGTATTGCTTATGCAGTTTGGTAAACCTAATTTTAAAAAAATGAATAAAAGTCATGCAGGTTTAATTAATTTGTTTATAAACTTTAGTGATTTTAAATACAAACAACACAAAAAAAACTGAACAAAATCAGTACTTAATAGTAGGGTTGTAACGGAGGCCTTCTTAGCGGAGGCGGATGCGGAGGAGAAGAGGTCCGCCTCCGCGGATGCGGAGGTTAACGGAGGCGGAGGTGAAATTTGAAATGGAAAAATAGAAATTCATGATTTATTAAAGTCAAAAATATGTATTTCAAATGGGTACATAACATACATACATGTACATGGTACGCGTTCATAAATAAACTAGTAATCAAAATTGAGAAAAGGCAAATTATATTTTACGAACAACAGCTTGAGCAAAATCTTGACCATTTCACTCGCAAACACGCAGCCGAGCGGCCGCGTCGCCCAGCGTCGCTCCTTGCGCATTGTATGTTATTGTAAATAAACCTCCGTTAAAACTCCGCATAAATTTTGCGCAGGGCGGAGGTCGATTCTTTGCGGAAGTTCCGCAGTAACGGAGGCGGAGTTCTGTTACCCTAGTAAATAGCCAGCATATAACCTTGAAACATACAATAATGTAAAAATGAAGTTCATAAATTTAGTGCTTGAATACCAGTTAATTACTAAAAGTTAAATCTTTTGGTGGGTGTTTGACTCCATTTTTTGTTGTGTTTTTTTTAATACTTTAACGTGATTTATATAATATATATAGAGGGTCATCTAATAAGGGCTGAACAGAGTCATATTTATGGTTTTTCTAGTATTAAAGAAAAGTTAAATAGTCATTTTTTGTATATTTTCCATAGAATTTGAAAGAAAACTTAGGAAAATTATTTAAGTTGAAACAAAACAAATATGACATAAAATTAATGTTTTCTTAACAGCCTATTCATTAGTTTGTTTTTGAAAGTGTCTCAGTACAGCTTTTAAAAATAAATCAGAAAATAAGGTGTTAAAAAAGTATTAATTTTATGTCGTATCTGTTTTCTTTCAATTCAGATAATTTTATAAATAATTATTGTTTAATATGAGGGAGACTACAAATATGGTCCTAGTACTCGTTGGATGAACAAAACTTTGATTTTGAAGCCCTTTTATTGTTGACTCAACTTTTGTGAAGTTTAACCTAATAAATGTAAAAGCATTCTTAATTTTTCTGAAATTTAATAATACTCATTCATATTGCTTTTAAACTTTTATGTTATTTTTTTTTCAAAATATTCTCATATACATATGTAATACATTTTGTTTTAAAAAATTTATTTTACATTTCAAATATGCAAAGTTGTTTTAATATGGGAAAGTAACAATATTAATATATAAATATGATGAATATCATGCTAATTTAGAGAATATGTAGGTATTCAATGTAAAAAAAATACTCTCTGATTTAATCTAATATTTTTATATTTTATTTAATTATTGTCAGGTTACATACTATATTTAAACTTACTTACAGGGTTCTACTTCGTGTGAGGATGCTGTATTACATTAAGCATGAAATAATTGGGGACCTAGTACAACACATAACTGATGGAGTACAAGCCAGGTAAGAAACAACCTTTAAATAGGTTTTAAGAATTAGGTGTGTTCAGTAATATTTTTATTTTAAAGTGGGGCAAATATCTACTTATTTTGTTACCAAAATAGTGTTAAAATAATATTTTTTGTCTACCTAAGGTAAGGAGAATTTATTAGACCTACTCTTTTTATATATAAAAAATAAAAACTTTAGTAAAATAATGTTTCTCTTTAATAAGGTAAGAAATACTTATTGAAGTATTATTTCTGATGGTTGGGATACCAGCTTATATTTTTCAGTATTCTTGCATGATGCTTTTTAAGGTCATGCCAGTGCTTTTGCATTATAGATTTTACCTTGTACATCAATACATTTTATCACAGCTTATGGCTTATATTTAACCTTACTGTTTTAACACTAATCTATATATTAGTATTGGTTCCCAACTCCCCTCGATAATTAATTATATATGAGAATGAAGTTTTTCAAAAATAATAATTATGATTTAAAGTTTTTTTTATCTGCATTCCACACATTCCACCAGTACAGTGTAAGGTTTTCATATCTATCACGTTTTTGTTACTTAAAAAATATAAACTGATTAGAATTTGTCCTATTATAAGTGTTCAGTACAAGATAATATTTCAACAAAGGGTATTTCACTAAACATGACTTTGATCTGCAATTCATTTAACTTTAAGCTTAAATATGTTTTTTAATATTAAGTTTAAAATTAAAATCTTGGAAATCATACATTGGTTAATTAAGGACCTTTTGCAATAACCTAATTTTTCGATGTAAAATCACGAGTTGTATTTCGAAACAATTGCGCCTTTCGTGTTAAAAACAATCTATTGTATGTTTAACCTCCTGTGTCGGCGCTGTGATCCAGTGATTGTAAATATTCCACATCTTAGATTAGATTAGATTATTTGAGCGGAGATGGCAAAAATAACCTCCACCACTGCAACCTTACCAGATTTATTGTGGTTTCTCCTATCGTTCTTTAGAGTACCTTGTCCAGGCCCGTCTTCTTAACTAGACTCCAGAGTCCTGACACTGGCCACTCCATATATCTTGCTGGTTTTGGCTTTTTCTCACCAAGCCTAGTAAACCTAAGCCTACATAGTGCTTCGCAGTGGCACCACACATGTACGGGTGTTTCTTCAGCCTCCTGGCAGAACCTACACAGGCTATCCTCCACTAGGCCTATTCTTTCCAGGTGCTTGTTGAGTTTGCAATGTCCTGTTAGTTGACCTACCGTTATCCTTACGACTGTGGCTCAGTAGGTCCAAGGTAAACTTGACCGAGCAGGTCTTAATGAACTGCTTTGCCTGTCGTTGTCCTGGTGTTTGTACCCACCAGCTTTAAAACTCTCTGTCTACCCAACTCTTAATAGATGCTTTAAAGAGGCCTGCCGAGATTCCACACTCTTCGTTACCTGGCTGGCCCCCGTGGCCTGGTATCCAGGCTACCGTAAGTTTGTTTGCCAAGCCGACTTTTTCCAGGGCCTGTATACATGCCCCCACTAGCTTGGAATTAACTTTTGGGGAACTGATGGCCTTCAGGGCCGCTTGGCTGTCTGAGTAAATAAAGATATGTTTTTTTTTACTCCCTTTTTCTTTAACCAGCACGGCACAATGCATTATTGCTGCGATTTCCGCTTGGAAAACCGTGGCGTGCTGACCAAGACTTAAGGTTATCTTTTCTCTGGGCTTGTCTCCATAGATGCCAGCTCCTACTCCCTTGTTGGTCTTGGAGCCATCTGTATACCAGATATGATCGGCTTTGATTGGAGGGCCTTCTTTCCAGTCCTCCCTATCTGGTATGACAATCCGAAAGTGTCTGTTGAAGATGAAACGAGGGGTTGACCTGTCCGAGGGCATCTCAAACAATGAGCTGACCTCTTGATCCTCCTCTATTTCCCATTTTGAGGTCCTTTGGTGTCCTATAATTGGACTTTAACCTCTTTTGAGTCTATAGAGTATATAGAGCCTTTATTTCTCCCTGTATGTAAATGTGGAGTGGCGGCAGGTTTAGCAGCACTTCCAGGGTTGCGGTTGGGGTTGCTCTCATAGCTCCCGTGATGCATAAGCATGCTAGCCTTTGCACCCTTTAAAGTTGTCTGGTTGTTACGGTCTGCGTTACCCTTGCCACCCAGGCAACTAAGCCATAGGTTATCATAAGTCTTATTACCATTTTATACAACCACAGGTTCATCTTTGGGTTAAGTTCCCAGCTTTTTCCACAAAGCCTGCGACATCTCCCGAGGGCGATTTTTGCCTTCTGAACAACTTTGTTGAGGTGTGGTCCCCAGTTCATCTTTTGGTCAAAAATGATT
The DNA here is from genome assembly GCA_019359885.1 of Listronotus oregonensis. Classification (NCBI taxonomy): domain Eukaryota; kingdom Metazoa; phylum Arthropoda; class Insecta; order Coleoptera; family Curculionidae; genus Listronotus; species Listronotus oregonensis. The sequence continues at coordinate 42,033 of JAHBCN010000344.1, forward strand.
CCTAGATTCTTAACCTCTTACTCTCAAACACTTTTAGTTCGAGGCGTACCACCTTTACTTTTTAACGCATTCAATTGTACCATACAATCAATGAACTTCCCGGGTCAGATATCGTAATCAGGGTTTCGCTATACTTTTGGCAAAAATATTAAAGAAAAATTGTCTTTTTACTATGTCATTTACGATTATAGCGGAAGTTACTTCGTAAGTAAATTTAATATACACCCTAAAACCAAAGATCGGCGTTTTCTGATTTAAAATCGTACTTTTTCGATTTTTAACAAAAGATAAAATTAAAATAGTTACTATTTGCATTTTAAGACTTAATTTTTATTATACATATATTAGTTATTAATATAAGTGTATTTTAGTAACAAAATATGCAACGGTATTTTCCCGTGACGTACTCTTGGCAAGTTAAAGCCCAAGTCTTTGAAATATATTTTAAAAAATCCTCCACCGAGAATGCTATCGAAGAGCAAACTATCCAAAATAATTTTTTAAAAGTTACGGTGGTCTTTTGGCAGACTTCTCATTTAACCAAATATTGTAACGCCCGTATATTAACCTGTGTTTTTGTTAGCAGACTTATTTTATTTTTTGTTCTCTTATTAAAAAGTAGAATATAGAAGTTTTATTTACCTTGTTTTGTAGAATTGTGGCAATAGCAAACAAAAAGCCAAATCTATACAGAAGTTAGCTTTTTTCTGTTTTCTATGTAGAAAAACCTACAAACAAATTTCCTATTAGAATGAAAAAATTGATTTAATTGTAATCGAATCGTTATGATGTCAATAAGACTTCTGTAAAGAATCGAAAAACAAGCGAAATGTTTTTTCGCTAAACCCCATTGGTGCGTTTTTCTTAGAGAACAGTCGGAAAGCTGATTTTCTGGAAAATTATTGTTTATAAACTGTTTTGCAAACAAGCTAAAGGTGGACGCTGTCCTACAGGTAGTTTTTTCGGTTTTACTATTTTTTAGTAATTTGGCGACTAAGTAACTATAATTGTCCGATTTGAATCTAATAAACGGATTATTGAACTTATTGTTTTTTGCAATTTGGGTATTTTTAATTAAGGCAAAAGCATAAAATATGGCTCCAAATATTGCGATGAACGCGCGATCTAGCTTTTTCAAAAAAAACTGCAAAAATTTACCTATTAGGTTTTATAAAAAGCCCTTTATTTTTATTTAGATTCTTTGCAGAAACCCCATTGACAGTATAAAATTAAATCAAAATTTTTCACCTAAAAAAGAAATTATTTTTTATAGGTTTTTTTTTATATGGAAACTCTAAAATTTTGTACATATTTTGGTTTTTAATGTTTTATGCACCACTTTTGAAAAGATGATACCGGTGATTTGGTGTTAAATTTTAAGTACCAAATCAGCTTCTATTTTACCTCTGTAAACTATGCTATTGAACTAGTGGTAATCCTTAGTATGTAAGGTATTAGTTTAACTCGAATGCCTAAATATTATTTTTGGTTAAACTGAAAGTTACTATATTTACATATATATTATCCAGCTTTGGTTTCATGTCAATCAAAAAGTTAAGTTTTTTAACCGGTATATATGTAACTTCAGTTATAGACTGCTATATGTAACTAACTAAAATTTTACATATAGTCCCAAAAACCCCGATATCACCAGAATGTAAAATTTGTTTGCTTGACCTTTTTTACAACAATTTTAGTATGCATAACCCTAAGACTGTAGCTAAAATTGTTCTGGCCAGCCGATAATAAGATGTGAAACTTAAAATTAACCTAGAGTTTTGCTTATGGTTTCAAGTTACATTAAAAATAGAAGTTTGTATTTTAAATAATAATTTTTGTTACTTTATTATGTTTTACCCTTACGTTGTTATCGGTGAAATGTAAATTTAACTCCTATTAAATATATTTACTTACTTTAATTAATTGAATTTATTCTATGAAATTATTATTTTTGATTGCAAAAAGGTACCAATAGCCTAACAATTTATATAAGATTTATTGTTGCTTAAGTTGTTTAGATTAGCTCAATCTTTTTAAAATTTTTGTATACAATAAACATTTATATAAGTGTAGGACTGTATATTAAAAAGTTATACCAATAACATACCAACAAATTTTAAAGAGAATGTATATGGTGGAATTTGGTACTAAATTATTTACCACTTTTGGAAAGTACATGTAAAAGTTCATTCTCATATGTAAATGTCGAAATATTTTAGCGGTACGGCACTTGATACCAAATTATTATTTTTGAGAAAACTTAACTAGTATCAAATCTGTATAGCAACTTCAAATGGACTTTCTTAAGGTAACCCTTTTTTGGCACAGTACTCCCTGTTGGAAAATATGTATGCCAATGAAGTGATTTATTAACGAATTTGAATTCGGAAGGGGAATGTTGTATATACAGTAATACAACACCTGAAGTTATTAATATTTGCAGCACAAATATTACTTTGGAGTCCAAAGTATCTATGCTTATTGTTAAAAGAAAATGCTGCTTTTCTAGGTTATATCATAAGAAAAAGATATTTTTTTAGATCAGTTTTCGACTTTTATTTATCCAAAAATAGATCTAACAAATATAGCCTTCTTGAGCTGTCATAAAGAAAAAAAAGTGCATTGGTTTTTATTAAAAAAAAACTTCTTATCCTTCACTGATGATCGTAAGTATATTCTTCCTAATTATCAAAGAAAAAAATACTACAGCAGGCATATTTTGTATAGTAGTAGTTAAACCTTGGTTTGAACTGCAGATTAACACGACACACTTTAAAATGGCGGCTATGCCTGTACAGTGATGCTACGATTTACATATGCATGAAGGGAGGGACGTAGAAAATTCTAGACCAATTCTGCAGTGGTTAAATATTATCTTCACTATTAGTTTATTAAGTTTATTAAAGAGCAAAAATTTTATTTTCTAAAACTTTTTCCGTTCCTGTTATCCTTTTCATGTGAATTTTATTATGTTGTTTCATGAAAAGGGACCATGGACTAATAAATGAATGGCCTTGTGAATAAAACGTTTGTAAAAATAGCTTTTTATTTATTACCTGCAGTGACAATACTCACTAGACTCACTCGACAATAGAAACATCAGTAAAAGTAATTGAGAGCGTAAGAACACTTACTTATAATTGCAAATTTGAAATAAGAAAGAATAAAAAGAAAAATGTAATGAATTAAACAAAATTTACTACACGTTAAGTAAAATATTATGGCATGGCATTCCATCTTTTAAAAAGACCTATATGCTTTTCTTACAAATATGAAAGACACCAAGAGCCAATAAAAAGAAAAAATACGATAGAACATATCTTGTTTATAGAGGGTGTCCTGGTAAGGTCGTCCTCCCTAACTTGTCAAATATAGGGAAGGGGAGGAGTCAATGTACATTTGAAAAAAATTATTATCAATTTCATAACAGCATTTATAATTACACGGCTCGTGGATAATAATAGCTGATTATTATCTACGGGCTTTGGCTAATTGTATCTTCATTGTGCTGGAATAGGATGCACATTTCCAGTTCTGCTTAAACGTGTTGTCAAACGTTTAAACACTTTTTTATTAAAATGCCGTCTTTTTTTAATACCTTATGGCATATTGGCCGCAATAGAGGCTTTTGAAAAATTTTCTAAATAAACGGCGAGCATAGCATATGTCTCGGTGGTGGAATAAGACATAATTTAAAATTACCTAATAACGATTAACAATACTACTACTAATAATAATAACGATGAACTACGATAAACAAGAACTAAATTTAAAATTATCAGGTTTGACCAACAATGCACTTGTCATTTTTTTAACGTCCCTGTTTTCTGTGATTTTTGACGTCCCGGCACTCTCGATATAAATGCCGCGTTGTTTATCTGACAGCTTAAAATAGGAAAGGATACGAGTAACGCTGCTTTTCGGCAATAACTCGAGAATTAAGATATCGAAATGCTGTTTTTACAGGTTCTTTACTTTTTATGCTCTTTTTAATGGGCTTATAATAATAATAATACCATTGTATTTAAATTTTTCGACAAAAATGACAAAATTTACAACTTAGACACAAATCAGTCTCTGGGGATAAAACAAAAAAAATTACTATACCAATATTTTATCTAAAGCCCTGGCAAAAGTTCTTTCAAACGAAACCTAGTTTATTATAATCGGATAAGCCGAAACAAAGTTATTCATTTTTTTCAAATGTACATTCGCTCCTCCCCCCTCCCTACATTTGACAGGTTAGGGAAAAATGCTTAAAATTTTTTTTCTTATTTTACATAGTTTGTAAGAAAACTATCAACGACATAAGTTAATATGGCGTATTTTTAAATAATTCGTGTTTTTAATTTTGTTCTTAGTTTTACGGCCTTTAGCGACAGAATTGGAAACTTGAAAATAATTTCCAGCGTTTTCTCGAGGCCGATTTTACTATTTTTTTTTCCGAAAGCTATGCAATAAGGGGTTTTTGAGAGACGACCTTATCTGGACACCCTGACATTGTGATTTAAAATGTTTGTATTATTGATGACTGTACTAATAGTTATTAAATATGGAATTTAAAATGACAAATAATACAAAAACTTGGTATTTACAAAAAATAATTGTTTTAGCGGATATTTTTGAGCAATGTATCATTGGAAATTTTTTTTGTGATCCAAATTTAATTGTAGAATATTTTTTCAGCTATTTGGAAATCAAATGTTATGTACCTTAAAGATCATGATCTACTCTAAAAATTAGGATATCGAGTTTCAAACCGTTGTCTGTCGAATATAATTCCGCTACTATTTAAATTTGCATAGAGTTTCGAACTATGACGAGCAATTTATTTGAGCTAAGAAAAGCAGAAAAATGTCAGAGTTATAAGTAACCAAAGAAAAGAATGTTCATATGATTTAAGGTAGATGTAGGACAGTTATTAAGCATTTCATTTGATTTTAAATCTATTTTATTTGAATTATATTTAATGGTGTTTTTAAATGCAAAATAAAAACCTTTTTTTATGTATTTTGTAGAATTCGTTCTAAAAGCTGCCAGAGCTAACATTGATAATTTATTATTTTTGTTAACACCGTAATATTTAAATTATAAAAAAAACCAGTGGGATTTCACATTGGTGGGTGTATTATTGCTTACAAATACAGGGTTCGTCAGGAATTACAAAGTTGCAAGACTTTAGTAGTGTGCTTTTCGGTTTGTTCCTTGGGTACAGCTTTTAACTGCTTTCCAATAAATCCTAATCAAATTATTTATCAAAGTATTTAGGAAAATCAATTATTTGCCGTTTTCAAAAATTATATGGGATATCAGCTATGACAATATTTGACACTGCTGGGTTTGCTTGGGATATCAAATGTGCCGACCAGCAAAGTGATACTAAATTATCAATATAATTAATCTTCAATATTTTTACTCAAAAATTATCCTCGTAAAAGCCAGGGCTGGCAAAAACCCGGATTTTTGTATCAGGTTGATGGGTTTTTGGGTTATTCTGAGTTTTTGCTATTTTTGACATTTCTTGATGAAAATTTAACCTAAAAATTTTTTTTGGTTTGGCGCTGGAAAATAAAAAAATATCTAAATGTGAATTAGATCCAGTATAAATCCACCATAAGAACGGAAAACTTGGGAGATCAGGAAGTTCTTAATGTGCTAGGCACTATAGTAGATGTTCTAGAGATTCCTTATGATGCACAATGTGCAGAAAATGACAAAGAATGGCAATCAGTTATATGATCTTGCTGTTCCAGAAAATGCAAACTTAAGTTCAACATGTTTAGCTTCAATAGCTTCTGATTCTCTCGAGTATTTACCATCGACAGATAGTAAGTGATGTCGTGGAAGAAAAAGAAAATACTCCACCAGGCCTAGAGAAAAATGGAAAAAACAGAACAAAAACAAATTAGATATTTGTTATATTGGTAAATATGTAAAAATCTAGATCCTAAATTTTTTTTTTCGGATTAAACCTTTATATTGGGTGATTTTGATTAAAATTTTTATTAGGATAAATGTTTAACATTTATTCTAATGTTGCACATACGTCGAATATGAATCGCATTAGTAGTTTTTTTTTTAAGTGAAGTCAGTTACCATCGATTGAGTTTTCTAAAAAGATGGCCTACGTTACTTAAAATTAGAAGCAGATATTTTTTACATTTTTTTGTTATTAAAAAAAATCCGATGTGAAACCGAAGCGAGTATTATTGGCCCTGAGAGATAACTACCAACGAAATGTTTAAGTCCATTTATTCTATAATTAGTTTTTTAGTAAAAACAGTGTTTTAGGATTAACAGAAATCATAAAAACATAGGTTATACAAGCATAAATGATTTTTAAGTTATAATTTATACGAGCCATACTTAATACAGTTTGTTTAATACATTATAGTCTAAGATCCCATGGGTTCTCAGACCTTATTTATTTTCTCAGAAACCAAATATATGGGATTAAGTGGTGTAAGTATGTACTTTGAGTGTATGCGTACGAACTAGCTTGGGCGGACGGCCAATTAACGAGTAACCGGTGCTAAAGGTAAGTAAAAATAGTATAACTTTTCTTATATTCTCAGTGCTGATTTTTACATATTTTATGTTTTAGAAAATTTAGTTAAAAATAGTAATCAATACTGCCAGACATGTTTCGTCGGCGGTAACTTTTACCAGACGCTTTAAAGGTTCCAAAAATAAACAAACACAAGGGTGGTATGTCCCTACGGAAAATCTTTTGTATGAGCTTAGATGTCCGAGGGGCTTAGGAGATGGACTTAAACGGAGTACTTTTTTTTAACCGGTACATTAAATTATTAGTCCAGTTTCCTATCTTGTGGATGATTTCAGCATCAAATATACCCTTTTGCAGTGTGTGTACTTACTTTGTTTTGTAATTATTACTACTACTCATCTGCGATGAACATGTACTGTTTTGATTAAAAAATTATTATTTCTAAAAAATATATTCATTGGATAATATTAACTTGTAACCTTTTTTTTGAAATTTTAATTGACAATTCTTTACGTTCCCTCGGTTGGCCTCTGCCAACCGTACTAAAAAATTATTTTCAACTTGCTTTTATTATGATTAATATTTAAATAAATTATATACATTAAGTGCCGGCAGGGCCCAATGGATTTCAAGACAATATCCGAAACCACTCGGACACCTAAGCTCATATAAAAGATTTTCTGTAGGGACATACCAACCTTGGGTTTGTTTTTTTTGATCTTTAAAGCGTCTGGTAAAAGTTAATGGCGACGAAACGTGCCTGGCAGTATTGATCATTAATTTTGAACTAAACTCTCTAAAGCATACGTAAAAATCAGCACTGAGAATATAAAAAAAGTTAATATTATTTTTACTTACCTTTAGCACCGGGTACCTGTTAATTGGCCGTCGGCCCAAGCTAGCAGGTACGCATACACTTAAAGTACATACTTACACTACTTAATCCCATAACATTTGGTTTCTGAAAAAATAAGTAAGGTCTGGGGGCCCTGGAATCTTACTTTATTATGGAAATGCTTAGTTACTGCGTTAATTAATGTTAATATAATTATATTTGGAGGAAATATTGTTATTTCTGAAAGCAAATTTTTGCCTCTAATTTTTCAAACACATCATTCTCATTATACACTCCATTATAGAAAAAAGAAAATTTATTTGATTTTTTACAATGAAATAATAGTCCAGAGAAATAAGGTTTTTCTCGCGACTTTGGCCCGGCCAGGTATTTGACAAGCTTTTTGAGGTCAAAAAAGGACTTTTTACTATTTTCTTATATCAGTAAAAAGTAAATTATTTCTAACAAAATTTAAGATAAACACCTTAGAAAACATATAAAAAGCTTTAAAGTGACGTTTTTTTAAATGTTGATATACTTATTTATTGCTCAGAAAACTATAAATTAAATCAACATTTTGGGATTTTCATTAAATGTAAATAACTATTGTAAAAATGAACCTAGAACCTTGATATTGCCTGAGAAGTTGGGTCTATTAAAATATTCTCAAAATTTGAAGTCTATTCATTGAGTAGTTTTGAGTATGTAAATTGCTTATTATATATATTTTATATATATATATATATATATATATATATATATATATATATATATATATATATATATATATATATATATATATATATATATATATATATAAATAAAAAATTTTAATGTGTATTACCATACAAAAAAAAACTTTTAACTTGACAACATCAATTCAGTTTTGTTAATTACAAAATATAGTATTGATCAAATGGCAAAGTAACATTAATATGCTGTTGTTAATACATAAAAGTATATGAAATAATCATGTTTTTAATCAAAATTATAGAAAAAAGCTTGTTTTGTTATATAAAACTTAATAAATAATGTAAATTATTAACAATAGGTTTTGTAAATTCAAGTATAAATAGGCTTTGTTAGGTTTGCTAGTAATAATTACTACTTTTTTTTGAAAAACTGTTAAAAAAAATTACGTTGTTTATTTAACAATATATTTATTGTTAAAAGGCATATTTATAATATTCTTAAAGAGTACGTACATATTAAAAAAAGACACATCAACCATCAATAAGCTTTCTCAATTAGAACATCAAAGTTTGAAGCTTTGTAGATAATTCCATTGCAGTGTAATCTATTTCTGGTTTTTTATATTAAAACTTCAAGTCTTCATCTTTCAAATGACGCTAGTTAGGTTTTTTAATTGTTACAAAGTTGTTGTGGTTATTAAAAATCAAAAATGTTAACTTTATTTTACGTATTAGCAATAAATAAGTATATTCTTGTTTCATGTTCTCTAAGGTGGTTACTTGTAATTTTGGTATAAATAATTTTCTTGAGTTTAATCTTTTTGCGCAGTTTACCGACATTTTATAATATCGGACCTAAGTGTCAAATCAGTGTACTATTATACAGGGTCCTGCAATAGTGCGTCAGGTATCCATAGCTCATATACCAATTAAGTTAGAAATTTCGTTCGAACACAGATCTATACTGTACATATGAAAGGTACACCCTGTATTTTCTGCATATTTTAGTTCTTTTTTTTTTTCCTAACGTATAAAATTTTATTGAATTTGGTTTAGTAATTTATGAGCAATAAATTAAACACAATAAAAAATCGTTTTGCACGCCTGTGATCTTTAATACAAGAGGTCTAACGATCTTTTGACAATAAATAGTTTTTTCCCATTTAATACAAGGTGTCCAAAATTTTGTTCCAAATATGACAATTTTCAAACTCATTTTTCTTAAGATTTTCAAATGAATGCACTACTATTTTACTATCTGATGCAGAATTTAAATGCAAATTAATTACCCTATCACAAGTGTATTAAAATACAGGACCGTTATCAATATATTTATCAAAAACTAAAAATGTGTCCATTTTATCAGTAAAACATTAAACGATATGTAGTCCTCCATGGAAAAATAACAACGTTTATTTAACAAATGATTGTTAAGAGTAGATTATTTAACTTAAAAGAAGTTCAAAATGTCGTTCATTAGGTTCAAGGCATATGTTTATTCTTACCTAAAAGGATCTATCTGCATCTCGGAGCATTGTGGGTGTAATTGTTGCAAACGCGTTGATTATTTTTTGCCTTATGTTCTGCTGAGTTGTCGGACGTCCCATATAAACAAGATCTTTTACATAGCCCATAGAAAAAAGTCGAGTTTGGTTAAATCGGGCGACCTTGCAGGCCATTTAGCTGGTTTCCTTCATCCAATTCAACGATTTTCGTAAGTGTTATCTAACAAAGCTCTGACCTGTGGCAAAAAAATGAGCTGGAGCTCAATCTGTTGTAACGACATATTTTGTGCCTATATATTTGATGGTGAAATTAAAAACAACGCAGGTAAACCGTTTGTTAAACATTCAAATTAAATTTGGCCGGTAAGATGACCGTTTAAAAAGTAAGAGCCTACTACATGTTCTTCAATAATTTCTTTCCAAACATTTATTGACCAACGATGTTGGTAGTCCGTTTGTCATATGACTCTTGGAATTCCGTAGCGTAATAGTAAAAATTATGCTTGTTGACGAATCCATTGTGACCTCATCCGAAAATAAGACTGCCATTAAAAATAATGGATTTTCTTGAAGGCGAAATCGAGTCCACTAACAAAACTTAACTCGACACTAAAACTTATTTTTACTCAGAGCCTGGTACAGTTGAATATTGTATGCAAGAAAATATATTTTTAAAATTCTCTGAACTGACATTTCACCTATTCCATTTTCTTCTCCCACACGTGCCTGACAAAATTTTTGGATTTTCTGTATGTCAACAAAACTGATTGATTTTCTTTATTTGTAACCGTTTTAATCCTTTCTTAGTTTTGAATTCTACACTCCCTGTTTCATATCAAGTTTAAATATAGTTTTTACCGTAAATAGACGTTGGTAAAATTTATATTTTAAAAAACTGAAGTTTAAACCACAGAAGTGGAGATAATCCAACATTCTAGTACACCAAATCCAATGGAATGGGTAAGGTATTATAATGTCGAATTACCTCAATTTCTGCGGTTTTACCTTCCGTTTTCTAAAATGTAGATTTTATAAACATCAAGCTAACACAATTTTAATAACAATTCCTAAATATTATATATATTTTTCAATAGTTACAAGCTAAATGTTTTGAATTAATAAGATTATATTGAATAAACAAGAACAGAAAATTTTTACGGAACTTTCTTTTTAATTTGATGATATTTATTTAAATTTAATGGGCGTTTATCATGTAAATTTAATTTTGTTTTAAGATCTATTGTCGAATTTCATTTTTTAGTCTACACACATGTCGAACGTCCGTTTGCCGATACGGAAACAATTTCTTTATTTTGTGATGCGCATCTTTGATTTGATTAATAATAGAAAAGTAATTCTTCTAGTATTTAAATTAAATATAATTGTGGTAATTAGAAAAATGAAAAAACAAGTTTTTTCTTAATAGTATGTTAAAGTATAAGTGGATATTAAGCCGGCGTAGCCGGAGTTCTCGAAATAGAGCAAGTGTTTTAAAGACTAGTTATCCAAGAATACTATACGTTCTTTTTTAAGCTTTTAAAACATTTGGTATAGTAATATTTTATTTGACTATAAAGTACTAATGTCAGATCAATATTTTTTTTATTTAAAATGCCTGACATGTGCCAAAACCCGAGGTTAAAGGTTGGCAATGTCATCTTAGACTTCACATTTCTCGTGTTGTTGATTGATGAACCATGTTAACCTTAAAAACACGCGCGTTTGAACGTTGAATTTAAAGACCCTCAGGCGTACTTTAATTAAGCAAAATAGGGTACCATAAAAAATATTTATACCAATATTACTTTGTTGTCACGGGAGTTACTAGGATTAAAAAATATAATTATTAATTAGGATATAACTTGTTTACTGATAAAGATTAATTTATACATTTTTTTTAGTAAATGCTAATAATTTAAGTAGCTTTTAAAATATTAAAACTACTAATAAAAGTCCATAGATTTCGAAAAATATATAATAAAAACTCTACGTCAATAAAATTAATCACAGTGTCAATAAAAATATAGCCCTTTTTCCTTAATGCCGTCATATTGCTTCTAGAAAGCTAAACTAAACATATATAAGTATATATTAAGTAACCTAAATCTGATATAAAATAATATCAGATCCTTTTATTAAATAGAATAGTATCAAGCAGAAACTGTATTTACGAAATTAAAGTGTCTAGTAAGTTTTTAGGTATTTTTGTTTATTTTGATTTAAAGATCAAACTCTACAAAATTAATGTTACGCCCTTTTTTACAACATTTATACCGAATACATTTTATATGCATTCAGACGTTGTAGAAGAACTCTGGACCACCTAGTTTTTGAAACCTATTAACTAAAAAGTGGTATATTAAAAAAATATAGTATTTTTTAAGTCTCTGTTCTGTTTTACATTAGATAGGTTGGTTAATGTATTAGAAAACCCCTTAGATTTAATTTAAAATTATTAGATAGTACTTTGGGTAGTTCTCTGAAGAAAGTTCATTTGAAGTTTTATTCAGTTTTTGATATACACAAAAAAAAAATTGTCCCTCAAAATTAACAATTGGCGATTCCGTATGTGCGTTCACAGTGCCTTGCCGATATACCCCCCGGTTACGGAGCAATTGCCTGCCGCGTGGTGGGACTCTGAGTGCGACAAGTCATTGCTCATTGGAACCTGGAGACACGGCTACGAGAATTACACGGCGATGCGTCAAGACCCAGCTCTTTGTTTCTTATCCCGGTGCGGGCCACCTACAGACCGTGAGATCCAGATGCAGGCTTCCACTAACATGCAACCGCCTACGCCAACTCAAGCGCCACTGTAAGTAGATTTGCTAAAGCTGATGGTACCAAGTAGACTTAGATTTGTTTTATCCTTGTATGCCTGTTTTTAATTTTGCTGGGTGCTTGATATTTTAAAAGTATTAAATATTTATGGTTAAAGTATCTGGAATTTCTAGTTTACACATTGTAAGTATTAAATTTACCAATAAAGTATTTACCCTTACTTGTAGTTATAACATTTTAATACAAATGAACGCCATTGTTCTAGATATTACGATATCGTTTCATCAGTTTGTTGCGCTTTTAGGGTTTAACAGAAGTATCTTGTCCTAACTCATTATCTTTATTATCAAAAGTATGCCGCACATAAAGCAGTTTAAAAATACAATAAAGGTTAATTTATAAACTTGTCGCTGGTCACGGCGCGGCGTTGGCGGTGGGGTTCGATGTTAAAGTGTTCATTTGACGTTGAGTCATTTATAAAGCGGCGTCAACCTGTGTTGGCGCGGAACCTGGCGTTGTACCTACATAATTTAAGTTCAGCGTTCCAGTCCTTTGCTTAGCACTCGTAGTAATTTTTAGTTCGCATGGATTAAGGTTGGTAGTACGTTAAATGCCAATTAATAATCTTACCTTACTTTAAAAGATTTATTTGCCAATGTTGCATTTTTATGAATCGTTTAACATATCGTTTAAATAATTTTTATTACACGCAAACCAAAAAATCTTAATATCAACAAAAATGAAAGATACAGGTTTGACATTTAAGTCAAATGTTAGAAACGCCATTATCTGGTTTATAAATTGAACAATATAAAGGCCAGCGCCGAAGTGGAAGCCAACGACAATTTTATAAACCCAGGATTAAATTTATATTTTGACTTTTGTTACTGCTTGCCAAAATTGAAGTGTATGTAATGTCATTTAAATTTTGTAATTTTAAGCTTAAAATACCCGAATGTTATTTACCATAGGGTCAACTAAATGGTAAAGTTATATTTGGTGTTCCCTGAAGATGTAATTATTATTTTCTATTGTATTACTACGTATTTAAGTCACTTGAAATTTATTTTAACTATACCATTTAAACAAACACAAGCATATTTTTTAAATTTTATTATTTTAAGGAAGTAAAAAGTAAATGTAATTTATACAATTGCTGTTAAAAATGGATACAATTTTACTTATCGGACATGACGCCGATTTTAATGTTTTTTTGCATATGGGTTTTTTTGGCTCTGATCATGAATCTATAATCAGTTTTTTTTTTCGGAAACCTCTGGTTTTTTAATTACGAGGCCTCCAAGTGGACTTAATTAAAATGGACACTTCCCAAAATTCCTCCTTCTTGAAACTGATTACCATTAAATGGACAGATACACATAATAATAAACATATACATTAAAATTTGCAATATTTTATTGCCTAATTTTAGATAAACACACCTTAAATAAATCCAGTTTTTTATTTTTCAAATAACTTATATATATATATATATATATATATATATATATATATATATATATATATATATATATATATATATATATATATATATATATATATATATATATATATATATATATGTATATGTATGTGTTTTTTTTTTTTTTTTTTTTTTATATATATATATATATATATAATATATTTTTTGTTGTAAACACTCTACTATTTGGAATACACTACATATTAACATCTAAACCTGTCGATACTAAGATTGGTTGTTTTGGAATTACTTGAGATGGCGCTAGTTGCTTCTAACGTTCAACTGTATTAGGTTACAGATGTTCATAAGGTAACTGCTTTACTCTCAAGGGTTGTCTACGGCCTACATTCGGTGTGACCATCCTCAACAAGGGTGAAACACGTGTAATCGGATTGGCTGAACCCGGGGTTATCCATTAACTTGGAGGCCTCGTAATTTTAAAACAACCAACCTTAGTGGTCATACCTACCAGGATATTTTATTTTTCTTTTTATTTATTAAGAAGCCTCTATGTCCAAAGAAACTCCACCTTTTTGTTATTATTCATAACAAGGCTCAAGAAGTTTAATTTTATTTATTATATTGCAGTTGGGTGAAAATACTGCGTTTCCTTATAAATCACGTTCTCAGTCATGTGCATGTCACTACTTGAATTGGCAAAAGAGCTATTAAATCACATATCCGTGTACTAATGGGAAGCATTTTATTAAGCGTGTTTAACAACTTCTGACTGATTTTGCTAATACACCTACATGGCGCACATTAACATCTTAACCTGTCGATACTAAGATTGGTTGTTTTGGAATTACTTGACAGATGGCTATGCTTCCTAACGTTCAACTGTATTAGGTTACAGATGTTCATAGGTAACTGCTTACTTAGGTTGTCTACGGCTACATTCGGTACTATCCGACAAGGGTGAACACGTGTAATCATTGGCTGACCGGTTTTATTTATTGGAGGCCTCGTAATTTTAAACAACCAACCTTATATATACCTGATATTTTATTTTCTTTTATTATTTTTTAAGTCTATGGAAACTACATTTTATTATATATATATATATATATATATATATATATATATATATATATATATATATATATATATATATATATATATATATATATATATATATATATATATATATATATATATATATATATATGTATGTAATAAATAATGTACGTTCCCATTTAATGGTATCAGTTTCAAGAAGAAAAAAATGTAAGGTTAGTCCACTTGGAAGTCTCATAACTCAAAAAGCAGAGGTGGCCGTAAAAAACTAATTTTAGATCCATTGACAGCACACCAAAAAAACTCATATGCCAAAAAATCATCAAAATTGGCGTTATGTCCAATAAGTAAAATTTTACCTTAAAATGTATCTATTTGCGGTAAAAAAAATTACTTACGTAAATGCTATTTTTAAAATTTTGTATTTTTTTTAATTTTATAAAAGTGTTGTCTTGTTTATGAAGAAAAAAATAAATTTATAAACAACACATAATAAACAGTATTAATAAGGCGTTTGATTTTTTTTTTTTTTTGATCTTGATCTTCTTTTAGGCATCTTTTGTGCCTAATTTAATACAAGAAAAACCTTTAAAGTTTTTTATTGCTGTTATATACAAGTACTACGAAACTAAAGTGCTGGTTACTCGAATTGTATAACGCAAATATTTGTGCCAGTTTGTGTTACATATTTTAAATAATTAGAAACCAATTTAAATGATGTCTTTAGCATTGTTTGGTGCATTTTTGTAGATTAGGCGCACTGTGAGTCAAATTTTTCAACACCAATATTTTATTATGTACAGGGACAAATCGAGGGTTTAGTATTAAACAACGTTAAGAGCAAAATTTAAAATGTTCAGAAAAGCCAAAAAACGATGCTGTATTTTAGGTCTCATATGCGAAACCAAAATATTGTCTGTGCGCTCTCTTATGATATGCTGCTGATAAAAATACCTTATTTTCATACTAGGTTGAATCTTAGGCGACGAATTTAAATGAAAAGGTAACTCGATTTTCTAACTTTTGTAGTTAGCGTCTTTTAACACTAAGGCCTCGAAATAGGAAACTGCAACGTTAATAAAATTTCATTTTATCTTACAAAAAATAATTAAAACATTTTTACGAAAGGTTCTAATGAGCGAGGTTAATGTAAGAAACGTCCTATATTGAATTCGTACAACTTTAAAGTTTGTTTAAATCGTAACTTACAAAATCAATGTCATAACTAAAATTGTAAGTCACAAATAAAAAGCTATACAAACTTAAAAAAAAGTAATAAATAGTGTCCGAGGAATTTTGTTCAGAAACACTCAAATCATGAAAGTTCCGATGAAAATTCTATTTAATTCCGTTTAATATAAGTTTTAATGATAATTGAAAATAATTAATTAAACTTTATTGAATTATAAAAGTATATCAGTCATTATAATGATATGGCTCATATCATCATGAAAACTAAAACTGTATAAATCCTTAGTTGGGGAACCTAAAAAATATCTTGTGTTCAATAAGACGATTAAAAACAATTTTTCTTTTATATTATTTTTGGTATGATTTTAGTATGGGCCTAAATAAGTTGACGTTTACAAGAAGAAAAAGGTGCATTAAGTGTGACAAATCGGCCGATATGCAAGGCCAACGATTCGTAGGCCTTGCGTATCGTCCGATTTGACTTTCTCGTTGCCATCCAGCTTTCCCTTCATTGATCATTTCTCTATTTTTTGTGCCTGCATATAATACTTTGGCTTCGGCCAAATTTGCTGCCTTTTTGGGCCGAAGCCGATCGTGCCATTTTTACCGAACATTCGCTCAGATACTAGTAAAAATTAATATTTTAAAAAATATTGAAAAGTACTAAAACATAACCGCCAAATAAGGCTGTCAAGAAAACCTCATTTATCGACAAGATTAAAAAAACATTCTTAATTTTACGGTTTTGAGTTTCCTTGTTATTAACTTTTAGCTAAACGTCCGCATAACCTGTTAAATTTTACTAAATAGTCGAGGGCTTTTAATTCTCAAACCGTGAGACTTGCTTCAGGTTTTGTTTTTCGCAAGTTTCACGCACTTCTACCCTGGAAAAGACCATCCCTAACGTTTTCCAAAAGTGCTATACTACTGCTAAAATATACTGAAAAGTTGATATCAAGTAAATCATAGCAAAACCTATTTTAATATTTTTATAAAAGTAATAATGAAACAAATTTTTGTTCAAATATACTCCGAGTAAAACAAATATGGTGCTTCTTATAGAATCTCATAAACGGTGACAGATGCAGCAAAGGTCGAATTATGGAGTTATTGTAGATGATCACTCTTTTAGCTTTTACCAAGTTAATGCTGAGGTAACCTAGGGCTCAGTACTAGCACCAATTCTATTTCTTTTTCTCATCAGTGATTTTCTCTCTATTCCATCCATCCATAGTACTCTTAACTCTAATATTCAGTTTCTGCAGCTATTCTTTAAGCCCCATTTGGCAAACAACCACAGATTAATGCAGATATTTCTTTAACAGGACCTTAAATTAATATTGGATTAAGGCGGTAAAAATCTTCTCCAGTTTAATGCCACAATATATTCGTAGTCACAACAGGTTCAAAAAAGCCAGCATTACATTTTTAAACTTAAAACTGTATCTCTACTTCTAATCTGTATGCCGTGTATGTGTTACAAATCAGGCCCTTTGTACAACTCTTCGCATTCGCGGGGACTTTTCTTTTTTATGATCCTACTCTTTCTTATTGACCGACTCGACTGATCTCCTACAGTACGACGAGCTGTTGGAGATCTATTGCTCTTTTATAGGTATTTTGCAGGGCTTCAGCTCCAAGAAATTAGCCAATATAGTTCCTCCTTTAACAGCTCCTAATAGATCAATCGATTCTCCCATGCAATATTTTAAAGTCTATTTGGAGAAATGTCGAACTTACCACTTTGTTCATTCCTTCATCCTTAGAGTATCTGGACTGCGGAAGTTGCTACCTGCAAAGGCTTTCCCTTCTCATCCAGACTTTTAAATACGCCAGTCTCGTATTAATAAACTACCTTTTACTTTATCTAGGACACCCACAATTCGTTAGTATTTGGGCTTTAAGCCTTCGTGGACTCTTGCAAAAAAATAAAATAACGTTTTTTGGATATTGGATTTTTTCATTTTATTTTTATCTATTCATGGCTCTTTCCTAAGAAATTGCACACAAATTCAAACACTATTACTACTTACTTTACTATCATTAAAACTTCTTGTGATAGAGTTTTATGCTGCACTTTTGTACTTTACTATAAAGGTCTGCCCCAAGAGATTATTAAATCGCATCCTAAATATAATTCCATTAAAGGGTTATTAGGTATCGAAATAATGTGTAAGGTTTATTTTTTAGTATGTATTAAAATTGCTTAAAAAATTTACTAACTACTTATTTAAATGCATTTTCATCAAATAAGAATAGTTGCATTCATGCATGCCAAAAAATGCACCCGAACAACTGGTGACTAAAATGCAGATATCCGTTGTCCTTGGATCACTTCGTCTACTGGGGCAAATGAGTTTGGCCGAAGATCACTGATCGAGCGAACGCAAGGAGTGGTCTTGGTTATGGACGGCCTTCCGCATGACTCCCTATGAGGTCGGAGCCATGAGATACGTCATGTCGGATATTTTTGTAGAATAATAATGCCACTTGCTCCCAGGCTTTTACCAGAATCTTATATTCTAGATTCTAGAGCATTGAGTGTATTCGATCCTATACGCTCTGATATAAAGGAGCAGCGAGGAGGAAAAAGAGGAATTAATGGTCTCAAAGAGTACCTCTCAATAGAGCATCGTACAAGATTTAATTTAATACAAACGCAACCTTAATATGGCGTGGATTAACTACAGAAAAGCAACCTCTCACGAATTACTATTGTTTGCATCTGCTGAAAAATCTTAAGGTTCTGCTTAACCTAGTTCGATGTATGGAGTGACTGATATGTCACTTCACTGAAAATCAATATATCTGGAGCACAAAAAATAATTATCAAGCCTATTAAATTTAAAAGGGACGTATTCCAGGGTGGCTCACTCAGCTCTTTGCTATTTTGTATATCGCTGCTTTCCATATCTGTGTCTCTTCGAAAGACGCGGATATTGCTGTAGACCACCTGGATGCCCTAAAACTCTACGCAATTAGCGAGCAAGACCTCTTTTAAAGTGGTTTACGAATATACCAGAGATATTGGAATGGAGTTCGGCCTCGACAAGTGTGCAAAACTTAGGCTAGAGGAGCGCCGATACGAAACGATATACGCGCGCTACTTGGACTGTTGCTTTGGTTGCTGCTATTAACAAGCCATCTGTATTGCTTTACTTATTTGAAGTAGTTAAGTGGATGCGAGAGGAACTGCGCAGGCTGGACATCAGCACACGAAAAATGTTGCATCTTCACCGTAGCATCCATCTGCGCTCATCGATCTCCTGTATTTACCTCCCACGCCACCAAGGTGGTTGTGGCCTTTTAAGCTTGGAGTGAATGCATGATCGGCTTTTTTGAGTCTCGCTTGTCGGGTTGCTAATAATACGAAGCCATTGCTGTAACTAGTAAGAGCACACGAAATAGCTAATGTTGGAGCATAAAGAGCAGCGGATAAATTCGGTCTTAGATTTGCAGTAGATCCTAATGACTACCAATCACTTATAAGACTTGGATCTAAAGCTGTAAGAACTGCAGTCAAGAAAGCAGAACAGCAGATGCTCTTCGAAGATTACATTAATAAGCCGTAGCACGGGGTAAATTATAGAAAAATAGAAAGACTCGATCTATCTCGAACCCTTCACTTTGGGTTTTTGAAATCTGCTAAGCTCAAGTCTGACACCGAGAGATTCTTACTAGCATGCCAAGGTGGAGTGATAAACACATTGGTGTACCGAAGATAGTTTTCCAATATCCCTAATAGTAGCTTTTTGAGGGCATGCTGTCAGTGGTTACATTTACCGACATAACGATGCGTTTCGGCTACTTCACTTTCACCTCAGGTATTACTATGGCATCGATGAAACAGCAATTTTGCTGCTCGCTCGCGGCGATATTGAGGAAGTTGTGGAAAAAGATAATTGGCGCATATATTGGAATTATGCGTTCCCAAGTGCGCATCAAATTTGCGCCAATAAACCTGACCCCAATCTCCTTGATAAAACGAATTACTCTGTGTACATAATAGAGTTTTACGCTAAAACGGAAACTAACATCGAGATAAAGGAACGGGAGGAACGAGCCAAATATCAAGATCTTGGCGAACTTTGGAGGCTTTATCCGGAGTATAACGTGCGATTGGTGGTCTGATTTATCGACGTTTTGGGGGGGCTGAAGGATGATGTGTTAAGGGAGCTGACGTGTATTCCCGCATATCAACATTCACCCGACCTACTAGTGATAAAAATGCAGGAATCTGTTGTCTTTGGGTCCCTTCGTTGAGATTACTGACCTGATCCTTTTTGTAAATCTAAGCAACGTAAGTTATTATTTGATCTGCACTATTTGTGGTTTGATCAGTGGGAGGGTCCAATCGTAGTGATAAGTCAAAATGTACACCAAAATCCTTGATAGTGTTTACTCTTGCTAATGTGACATCGTGAATTATGAAATCATAGTAGGGTTTTTTTATGCTGTTGAACTGCATTGCATAGAAATTTCGTATATAAAGACTTATTTCGTTTGCGCTACACCGTTTTGACAAACTATTCAAATCAGCACATCTTATCCACTGATAAATTAATTTACATAAAAAAGTTTACTAAAAGGTATTTCAAACAAAATTTGGTCAGTGGCATAATTGTTAAATATTATTAGACAAATATTTGTATTAATAAAATGATTAATTGCAACAAAAAAAACAATAAGAAAGGACCGAAACCTCTTAGTAGAAATATGCTTGAAATGTCCTCTGTTACATTCCAAACATGCACGTATTTTTCGCTCAATATTTTTTCTTACAAAAACGTTCGTTAATTTTTATGTATGTATGTACGTTCTGCGCCGTCTTCCGATACCCAATCTCCACTGTTTCCGATCATTTCACTCATCATCTTTCAAGCCTCTCTCCCTCATTTCTGTTTTACTCCTATTAAGTTTTTTTGGATTTCTTTCTTTTTCCTGCAGGCATCCTGTTTAAAATCCTTTTGGGCATTCTTTCGTCTTCCATTGTTGAACGTGATTTGATATTGTTCTTTGTAATTAAATGCTTTTCGCGGAAGTAATATACGAATTTTTGTGTTAAATGTGTTTTAATCGGTAAATAATTCGATTCTTTATGTGGAAATAAGGAACTTATATTATACATATTTTGTGATAAAGTCTTGTTAAACAAAAATTTGGATTTTTTCTACACGATTAACGCATTTTTAAAAGGGCGAGTAAAAATGTTATGAAAATAAGGCAAACTTGACTGTTAAATGTGGCGGATATGCTGTTTAGATTTACAATTTAATAAAAAAATAAACTGACGACAGTTCAGTCACTATTTTGATCATATCTTAATCTTAAATTTGTTTTTTAAAGTTAAAAAATGTTTGCGTTTGATCTTTTTATTTTTACTTGTTATGATATTTTTTTACGGCTCCGATTGTATTTTTAACACATAAGGTAAAAACCTTATGTGTTATACAATTTTAAGTAACACTTTGGCACTTCGTTGTTTTAACTTATTAGTCACTAGTGTGGAAAGTAAAGTATCTTCCGCAGTTGTATTTTAAAACTTACTATTCAACACTATTACCCGTGTTATATTTTTTTATATTGGTCGTAAAAAATATTGATAGTGTCATTATCCGACGCCAAAAAAAACCCTTAATATTTTTCATTGTTTTAAGAAGTAATAGACACCGTATAAGACCAAGAAACAAATTCTTTTCATTAAAACCGATTCTTATTATACAATGCATAATATTATAATAAAAAATAGCGCTACATAATGTTGCCTAATAATTTAAAGTATTCTTACAATTCTCTTATTAACTACTATTTTTTTATTTAATGTTAATTATTACTTATTTTCAAAGTGATAGTTAAAGATATTAAACGAATTTTTAAATTTACTAACTTAGAAAAATTTCCTTGCATGTCCTAGTCAGAACTCCTGTCTGAGGTAATGCGCCTGTTACAATATACCATTTTTGTGTTTGGTTTGGGTTTTTACGATATAAAAAGATCTTATTAATAACTATTTTTGTCTTCAGCAATGAAGATGATTTAGATGACGAAGACACCAATGAAGATTCAAGTCTTAAGTCATCAAAGAATAGAGATGCGTTTGAGGTTAATTCTGAAGCGGCAGAACCATCACCTGGACCATCGGCCTGCTCGGAGAGTCAGCAATTAGAAGGTGATGAAATGAAAGATGAAACAGGAGAGGACAAGACTCCTTGGCCCACTATTACTGACCTTAATACTAGACTAAGGCGGGTAATCACTTCATACCAGCGAAATTATCGAAAGGAAGAGCAAAAATTGCAAGCGTCCAAAGCAAAGGTAATTTTTCAAATATTTCATTATGCAATTGGTTAGGTTTTAATAATCTACCATGTAATTATAAAAAGCTATTTTATTTTTACAACTAAAATTATCTTTGGGATCGTTTTAAACTTAATCGGTAACTTAAAGCAATCATTATGTTAAGAAAGTTTTGCAAAGGTTTTTAAAAGCTACGTTTTTTTGTACCCACTTTTCGGACGGATAAAAATAATAGACATGGTTTCTCTAAAGATTTTTACCAACTTAGGAAATATATTTTTATGAATGAAACTCTATTATCTATTTTAATTTTTTAATGGTTTAACATAAGTGTCTTTAATCTTGTAAAAGAAGTGTACTACCTCTATTTTTTCTTAATTTGTTTGCTAATTGCCATTCGGTTTGCTGGTGAGGTTGATTTTTGTCAGTTGGAAAAGATATTCAATTTGTCAATTGGACAAGATAGAAAAAAACGTAAATTTTTACATAAACTAAGTGTTTTTATCAAATCTCTATAATTAGTATACGTCTACACAAATTAAAGCTTGTTGGATCTTAGAAATAAAAATGAAAGTTGACCTTATGTGGATATGTGCACTATAGTGGGTGCTATAAATTGCAGTAGGTGAATCGAAAAATGTTAAGTAAATTTTTTTGTTAATATTCATACTATTATGCATTCTTAGGCTGATGGTTCATTTATAAGTTCCTATCAACTTTTTTTTATTAGCAACCTTAATTTCATTGAACTTTTTAAAGACTTTTAAAATTTTAAAAACAAGAAATGAAAATAAATTAATTTTAAAAGTTTATGTACTGAGCCATAGTTTTGTTAAATTTGTTTTAGACTCATCAAAGGACCATTTTTTGTACAAAGAAAGGCTCGCGTTGCTATTGCTTTATTATTTTCTATAATAATGATATCAAGTATGGAGCAAATTTTAAACATCATCGCAAAATACATTTCTTTTTCCATTTTAATACATATCGCACTTCCCGGTTTAAACTTTTATTTTTCTGCAAAATAAAACTAAACGGTAGGTTTTTATCAGGAAGTTTTGGTTGTTGAATTAGATGCGAAAAACTTAAGGTGTCTATTTATTTAATTAGCCTTTAAGTATCGGTTGTAAGTTTTACACTGTACACATTAAGAATAATTTTCAATGATTGCTAAATCTTAAAGGTAAGTTTCTTATTTATCAAATGTGTTTAGAGCTAAATAGACTGTTTTATGCTTTAGCTTGAATGAAATTTAAATAATATGTAGTACATTTCATCTGTATTTACAACACAGACTTGCAAACTAGTATGAAAGGCTAATATATCACCCTTTTTATATTAAATTTACCAACATTTTATATAGAAATGCTCTGTGAGGGTAAAAGTTAAAGACACTTCATAATTGTTGTGGGGTTTTCTTGATATTTTGCTGTTTGACCCCCCAATTTTGACTTCAGATTTGTGTTCAGCGGTAAAAAATACGCTAGAAAATTTTAGTCCGACACCCAGCACACACCACTTTTTTTGTGGTCCTGTATTATTCTTTATTTCGTAATTAACACTGTTCCTTTAATCTGTATGTATTTATTACTGTACAAAGTACATCTCTATGTATTAGTATTATTATCGATTGTATTAATCTGCAAATATTAAAGACAATACGAATTATATTTAACTCTCTTTTATAGTAGATATTTTACCATTTACATGTTAATAACATGATTAAGAGATATTAAAGTTGTGAAAAAAATTAATAATAATTTTTAAAACTAAAAGCGCCATTATTAATAACTTTTCGATACCCAGTTTTAAAAAAACTTGATCTGATAAAAATTCGCAGAGATATGGCTGCTTTCTTTGCGCTCCGTTGATTTAAACTCTGGATTTCAGGTCTTCTATCCCCACCACTACTTCCTTCCCGCCTCTCGAAAGTATCAGTCACTTTAAACACATCTTTAAGCAATAAATAACAAATATTATAGTACGTTAAGCGCCATTATTCGTAACTTTTCGATACTCAGATTTAAAAAAAAGCTTGATCTGATAAAAATTCGCAGAGCTATGGCTGCTTTCTTTGCGCTCCGTTGATTTAAACTCTGGATTTCAGGTCTTCTATCCCCACCACTACTTTCTTCCCGCCGCTCGAAAGTATCAGTCACTTTAAACACATCTTTAAGCAATAAATAACAAATATTATAGTACGTTTCACCATAATTCGTAAATTTCTCGTTTTACCTGCTACTGTTAGTTGTAAAACTCAATAAACTTTGGATACTCGCATGTAGGTAAAAAACATTGCTAACTTGGTTCCTACTGGTCGTAGAGAATTATTTCTTTCAAAAATATTTGTTTTATAGTCAGCTTTTCATATTTCTAGGTTAAAAATTCTAAACTTACGCAGGGGCGCTCCGGCTCCAATGGTTTATTAACAAAAAAGTATCCTTTTTTCAAGGCTCAAAACAAAGGACTGACTATATTTTTTTAATTAGGTTGATCCAAATTAGTAAAATGTAAGTCTTGAAAAAGCAAAAGACAGTTTGTAAGTCCTGAAATATTTATAGATACAAAAGATATAGCCTAATAGCTAAGGGCTCAAAAATCAGTGAAACTCAATTATCTTAGCAACAACTTATTCGATCATGCTTTAGAACCTCTTGTTTAATTCAGAATTAAAAAACCGATTTATTGCAATGATAGAAATGGATAAGAAAATATTTTTGCAATAATTATCAACATTTCAAAAAAATGCTATTTTTAACAGTTTTTTTGCATTTTTTCATAAACAAATTGACCAAATCAATTTTAGCCGGGCTTAAATTATAGCTTTTTTTAATACTTAAAAAGTCCATTTTGAACATACCACTCTAAAATAAACAATGGCGCTTGCAGAAGCGAAAAACACGTTTTAGCATTTTTAACCCTCTACCCCCACCCCTGCACACTTTTTTCCAGTCTAAAACTATGTAGTCATATTTAGGTAATCACCCTCTACTATTTCTAACACCTTTTAACGGGTTACAAATTAACGCCATAAACAGGCTTTCTTTTTACCTATAGACTTGACTAATAACTAAACAATTTGCTGCGTCCCTGAACGATACTTTTCAAGGTTATTAGAAAAATATCCATTATAGAAGATTTCTTGGTATTAACCTCTTGTTGACTAATACATAATTCTCCAAAATTAGCATTTTAAGTTTCCATTTTATAAAATAGATTTCTTTTTTGTTTTGTGGCCTCGGGCTCTGCCCATTTACCCATGATTATATGAAAATAGAAAATTATTACTTCACCTTTTGTCCAAAAATTGAGGTCATGTTAGTCGAAGTAAAAACTCTAAACGTAAAAATTTTCTGTCATCGCGTTGTGGCAATTTACTGTAAACGGTACCGTTCAGAGACGTAAACATACTAAACACACTAAACAGTTTAGTGCGCTGAACCCATCCAATATAAAATAGATAGACAGAATACGTCAAAGATAAAACTTTCCTTTTTCTATTAAAAAAAACAGTGCGGATTCAGAGTACAGGGGCAAAAAGGAGTTTATCAACTACAGGGTGATTCCTAAGTTGACGTTTTTTTAACTGTGTATAAAACTCGTTAAAATTAGCAACTTTTTTAAATAACACTTTTTTAAAAACCTAAAAATAACAAAGCTACATAAATTTATTTGAAAGTGTGGCTAGTGCGGGCCTGAGCATAAATAGATAGTTTATTTCTTATTTAAGCTTGTTTTTTATGTCGTTTATGACGTCGTGAGTCAGTCGTATTGCCTTACCCGAACAAGGCGAGAATAAATTTTAATTTTAAATCATTGTTAAAAATCGCGACAATTGCACAATATAAAAACAATAAATACGTGGATTTGTTCCTTATTAATTTATGGAAAGTGTCGTTAATCTGCAAACGTTGCTTCGAGATTGTACGCGCGACGGTTTCCTTTGCGGGCTTATTCTGGACCCAAGTATTCGGGTAATTGCAAGTCAGGTCGGTTTAAGTAAAAAAAGTGGAGAAAACATTGTGGGAAAATCACGTTCAACGCACCACAGCCGAAAGATTTCTTGGGAGGAGACAACTTACTTAAGACAGGACCGTATTTGCCACAATAAATAAATGTATTTTCCTTATTTTTTAGAGTTTTCAAAAAAGTTATTTAAAAAATTTGTTTATTTTAATGAGTTCTATGAACAGTTAAAAAAATACGCCAACTTAGGTATCACCCTGTATATGAGAATATCTAAGGCGAAATCAGATTATAAAATAAGTGTCGATAAATAATATGTTAATCTACGATGCCAATAAAATTGTTCCAAAAATATCCCAGCTTGCCTTCGAAAAGTCCAAAAAAACTTACTTTACTTGTACACATGCCCGAATATTTAATAAAAAGGGTAATATTTTACTTTTTCACACTAGTATTTTTAATTGTTAGTATAAAACATACTTGGATTCATAATTTTGTTTAATTCATCATTGAAATTAATGTGTTTGTATTTATCAGTTTTTTTTATGTTAAGTTACAAATTTTGTCAAAATGCAATATCTTCCCTGTTTTTCACCTGAAAGGTGATAGGGGCCGTCCTAGGACCTTTCATTAGATGAAAATTTAACCTTGCGATTTTTTTTACCAGTTAAATATATCTTTTGCATTGAATTTTACAATATGTTATGATATGGAAAGGTATAATTTGTAAATTTCGTGTTATCTTTGGCAATAAGTTAAACACTAGTGATACTTTTTAACTGATACTAAAAAACTTACAAAATTCATAGTGATAATGTAAAATAAAAAAATAAGTAAACAAATTAGACATGGGCTCTCTACAACCCCTAAATTTTATGCAAGAAGGAAATTTGCGATAGTTATTTATTCTACCCTGGAACAGAAGTTTAAAAAATAGAATATTAAATGGAGGTTAGGGGTAATGACGTGAAACGCTTCTAATTGGTCAAGATGGTGGTGCTGTCGGCAGTACGTAGCTTTGAAAACAAAGTTTTAAACCTTATGAAGCTTCCGTATTGGTCACAAAACAATAAAGGTGTATGTATTATCTAGCGAATTATATACATATTCAAAATACAAAAAAAAATAAGGTTCTATAATTAATTTTTTTTCTAATATTAAACGGATCCAGTTAAAATAGCCGTTTCCATTATTAAACTTTTGCGCATTTCTTTCCTGAAAAAATGTATGTTGTAAAAATAGTCCAGTAAATGAAGGGATAAAGCTGTAAATAAATCTGTAAAGTTTCCCTTGTGGCGCAATTCTTAGGTCTTTGGGAATGCTTTCTTGTGAAAAAAAGTTTATCAACATTAACAGGTGGGAAAGGGCTGAAAATGGCCATCAGGCCCGAAAAATGGGTTTCCCGCTAATATCTGCCAAAATATGTTAATTGGAGAATTTTTGTTTGGACAAAAAATAAAGATCGCCTTGTAGTCTACAAAAATGGTTCTTATAATTTTTTTCTAAAAATCGATAGTTTTCGAGATAACGGGACCCAAAAGTCCCCACATTTCAGCTGCCGCTCTACCGCTAGAATGCCGCTATCTTCATGGATTTACTTATAAGCGGGCGGACGAATTGTTCCATTACTCGGGCAATAATATACATTTTTTAATCATTCAAAGTTCATCGGATTGGGCAAATCCGTACCTATCATTGCATATAAGTTTGATTTTTCTGGAATATTAAAAAAGGGGTCAAAGTTTTTTTTTCATAATATAGTGATAAGTATCTAATTAATTTATTGATATTTTTTGAAGAAATGTTTTGTTATTAACATTTCTTTTTTATAATGAGACCTTAGCAAGTGTTTAATGATCCCAGAAAATTTTCTTCACCATCTTTTTTGGGTTTTGATAAAAAATTGTTTTGCCCATCTGTATTTTTTAGCCTACTACCACATCTATCCAGTGTGAAATGTTATGGATTTTTTGACGGCCGTTTTTGCGAAAAATATTGGTGTTGCGAAAACAATGGTAAGGACCATTTTTGTAGATTTGAAGGTGATCTTCATTTTTTGTCTGAACAAAAATTCTCTAATTCCCATAATTTAGAAGATATTCGCGGGAAACTCATTTTTGAGACTTTAGGGGGCCATTTTCAGCTTATTTCGTGATAAACTTTTTCACGCTCGAAAGCGTTCACGGAGACCTAAGAATTGCGCCACAAATGAAAACTGTACAGATTTATTTACAGCTTTGGGTACTTTCAGGTCTTCAGTTACTGGACTAAAAGATTAAAATTTATTATTTTCTTTACCACAAAAGTTCTTTCTTAAAAACGTGTCGTGGATTTTTGTAACTTAACATCTATTGTGAACACTCTGGATATTTTGTTTTGTTAGATAAGACAGAAATATGTAAGCAGAAAATTATTTTAACTAAAAGAAACATATTCGAGAACCAAATCCAGAGTTTTCTTTTTTCTATCCTTTTATCATTTATCATTATATATCTACCCCGTACATACCATCTTCTCTTGTGCACAACCGTTGCATGAGCGTTGTGGCTGTTTGTGGGTAGATTAGTACCATTGACCTTACCGCAGCAGCAGCAGCAGCAACAGCAACAATCCTCTGTAGACACCTCAGCTCTTACTTCTCCCTTGGCAGCCCTAGCTCAGGTCTCTCAGCAGTTCGATTCCCGTGATGCCGCCTCCTTGGGTTTACAGGGTTGGGATTTGCAGCAACTGGCTCTTTATTTACTGGTAAGTACTTTTTTCACATGGGATGGTTTTAAAATGAACTGCGGTTATTTTTTTTTTAATATCATTATAATTCAAACGATTTCTTCTTTTTTTTATTAAGTTGTAAAATTTTCTTAATTAAATCTGTATTCTTTTATTTAGATTAAAAAAACGAAATCCATTTTTAATACCCCAAACATTAATTTTGTTTCTTATAACATTTATAATCTGTGAACTGTATTGCAATGGTCTACATTAGTAGGTTTGTTATATTTTTTTAATATACTCTACCTTACAAAACCGTTTCTGGACTGCTGCAAAAATTCCATTCGTCGAATACATTAACGTTATAAAACCTAACTTTTCCGAAATTCAGAGGAACAATTCACAAGGAAGAAAATTTTTTTCGAGATTAGCTTTTTTGCCCAGAACTACAAGTTTTTAAAACAAATCGTGTGCCGTGAAACTCAATAAATTTGTTTACAATTCTCTATTATGTAGCTTAATTTATTACACTATGTTTTAAAAGTATGTTCACTTTCCTTGTTTATACCAGGTGCCTACGAAATTAATTTTCAGCTGACATTTCTTAAATTCTTTATCAACCAAACTTGGTGGAGTTGATATTCTAACGAAACGTCATTTTTATTCCCATATGACAATTTTTTCAACTTTCGGTCTCATTGGAAATTTTTGATTTTATGGGACACCCTGTTTATTTGTTGATTTTTTTATTCTACATATCGTTTTACGTACCAATGCATTATTACTAAGTTTTGTCCGAATTTTATTTTTAAATTAAATTTTATTTTTTAAAATCTTTTTTCGTTACAGTGCAATAATCATTTTAATAACACTGATGATCAATAGTGAGCATCCTAAAACTACTTCACATAGTTTCTTCTTTTTCTTTCCTGGAAGTCATAGTTTACTAAAGTACATTTAGAAAAATACAAATTTAATTCTTGCTCTTTAAACTTTTTTGATAGAGGGCAATTGACCTCATTAGTTTAATATTTTTGTCCTGGCTCAAAAACTTTTAAAAATCATCAAATTTTTTTAAACGAAATTGGAGAAAAGTGTCGTGGTGTATTACATCATTGGATTCTCTTTAAAATACTTTTAAAATACTGCATTTAATATTGTTATGGAAGTGATACGTTTCTTTTTCAGTTTTTGAGCTAGAGCAGAAATACTAAAATAATGATGTTTGGAACCTTCTATCACAAAAGTTTAAAGAGATAAAATTTAGTTTGTATTATTCTGAAAGTAGGCAAATTATGTGGAGTGATTTAAGGATGATGATGGCACACTTAATGAAAAATTAAAATATATTTTTAAAATAAAATTATAAAATTTGAAAAAAAACTTGATTTAAAAATAATGTGTTAGGACGAAAAACAAACAATATATCGAGTGTGCCATTTAAAAATAAACATTTCCAGTTACTTTTGGTAAAATCGGAAGTCAGAAAAGCCTCTTATATATGCATGAATAATTAGAATAACAACGCTAACAAGTTTCGTTAATATCGATAAAGAAATAAAAAAAAATGGCAGCAACAAAGCAATCTCGTGGGCCCCCGTTATACAGGGTGATTCATGAGGAAATGTCTATACTTCAGGTACGTAATCAGGGTCCAAAAATAAACATAAAAGTCTATACAAATATGGGTCCGCAAGGCCTTCGTTTCCGAAATACAGGGTGTTAAAGTTTTTAGTTAATTTTTCTATTTTTTTAATAAAATTTATGCTAATGTAAATATTGGGAGTAAAAATTGGTATCCAGGGGTTTTTTTTGGTATGACGGATTCGAATCTTATCTTAGTACGGCTCTTACTTGTGGGGAGAGCCACCTACACGTCTTTTAACTATTTTGAACAATCACAACTTTTTGGTACGGTCCTGTTTTACCTTTTTAAGTAAATTGAATAATTGTTTTGTCATTTTTACGTCAAAAAGGAATACTTGTTAAAAGTTGATATGAGCAAACGTTTTCGAGATATTTGGATTTAAAAAAAATACGACACATCTAATTTTATTATAGCAAACTTTTAAAAAATAAAACAAAATGTATAATTAAACAATATGTATTTTTTATTTTTAATAAAATTATTGTTTTTTTTTATTGTTTAGCAAAACATAAGCAAGATTTCATAATTTTCAAAAAAAAAAATTTTTTTCAAGAAAAAACTAAACACCCTGTATTTCGAAAACGAAGGCCTTGCGGACTAGTATTTGTATAGACTTTAATGTTTATTTTTGGATCCTGAATACGAATCTGAAGTATTGACATTTCCTCAAGAAACACCCTGTAAATATCAAACATATGCTCGCCATTGTCTACATGGTCACAAAGTGGTAAGTATGCGTTTTTACGGCGTTTTAAATTTTGATTGGCTAAAAGGCACGTGGCCTGTTTATAAGAGCCATCAGATTTTTGTTAAAATGCCTTAAAGTATATTTTGATAATATATTTTTTTCACAATTGTCTAACGAAGTTAAAAGTTATTCTGAATAATAGTTTACTTTCGGGTTTAAAATATAATTAATATAAAATTAATCGGAAATTTTCTCATAACACTTTTTCTGAAAAACACATCTATCACCAAAGTTCATTTAAAATTATACCACCAATGTCACTTGCTTTACATAATTTATTATTTCCTTTTATGTGTGCTGTGGGTAAGAAAATGCAGGAAGGAGTATTTTTTTACTAAAATAAATCATATTTTGTTACAGTTTTACCAATAATGGTTAAAAAGCAATTTAAACATAGTTTATTTAAACATTAACAGCAGTATTTACTAAGATAGTCTAAAATCTACGATAGGAGTTTAAACCAAATACAACAGTACCTTAGCTAAGTTTTAATACTGTACACGTTATGTCAACAGCCTTCCACTACACCCAAACTACAATAGATACAGAAAAATGTTTGCAAGGAGTAGGAAATTAAAAGAAGTAGTAAATATTTTGGGGTAAAAAAATATTGCCTAGTTTTTTTTGTGTAATTAAATGTGTAAAAAAAATTCCATAACGCCACTTTTCGGGCCGTCATATTTCGAAATCGATTGATATCTCATACACATTTTATAAGAGATTTCTACACTTCTAAGGTAATAATAAACGAAAACAAAAGTAATATAGAGGGAGTTAAAACATTTAAAAATATGTTTTTTTTTTACCACTAAGGTTTGTTCTTCTTTTCCCTTTCTTTTTTTAAATTTTCTAATGACGGTTTTTTTAATTTTCTTTTTGTCTTTTAACTTCATTATCTTGTTTTTCTTTTAACCTTACGGTTTCCTGTTCATCTTGTATTTGTTTTTATTTCCTGATCCCAATATCCAGCAAATATTTTGGTATTTCCTTCTGTTCCTATTGCCTTTTGACCTTTTTCGGCTGCCCATTTTGCTAGCAAAAACCTGTTCCATTTGTAGTTTTTTTTTTATTTGTGCTCCCAATTTCCTAATTCTTTCCCCATTTTGGGTCGTTAATGTTTGGTTTATGACAAATTAATAAATCATGTGTAAAAAAGGACCTACTTTTATTTAACAAAAACTTGAAAATGCGTATTTTCCACAAATAATTTTTTAAAACTTTAAAAAGCTTCTTTAAAGAAATATTTTAAAAGTTTCCTACACAGTGATAATATTCACACTTTTTCTTTTTTTTAGTTTTGAAATAGAATATTCTAGAACATTGTCGAATATTTGGAATATCTCTTATTGTCCTCAAATCACTGACAAAGTCAAATTCCTTTATCCTCCGAAATAACGATATGAAACTAGAATTTCCTGGAAATTTGTCACAGTCAAGTGCGGTTCTTTTTTTCTACAAATATATTTATTTCACTGTATACCCACGTATATCCGACTATATATCAAACTGTATATCTCACTTCTGACACCAAATGTAACGATTTTATAACTCTCCGTACGTGGATTTGACAATTCAAACACTCTATAACCATTTACAATACGAACACTACACTTTCTGATTTAAATTCCTTAATATAATATAACTATGATTCACTGCTATGCATATAAAATACTTTACAAGTTCGGCACAAATTTAGATCACTTTTATTACGTCTTATAAAATACTTAAATATAACTAGAAACTTATCTTATTTAAGGGTGCTATCATATAACTATTTACATTTGTCAAACATAACTGTAGTAAAAGCAAGATATTACTGTTAAACTAGAAGTTTCGATTTCTTCGGCAATTGAATTTAGTTAAGTCTTAATAAAGATGTCTGGATAGTTTATTTCTTCTGTGAGTTTTTGGAAAATGAGTTGTAATAAGTAACCACTATTCACAAAATAACGACTAGTTTTATGAAAGTAAATGTTTTTGTATTAAATTAACACAAACGCTTTAAGAACAGAAAGCATCCAATTTTAACTATAATCGGATTATTATATTATCTGTTTCCAGTATTTTTCTATTCCGTTTAACATATTATTAGCTATGTTGGTGATGTAGATTTTATTTACCCTAACACTAGTTTTAATAATTTATTTATATGTGCTATATATGTGTTTTGAATGCATTAAAACTTTTGTTGATTTAACGCCTTTTATATATGTGTATATTTTTAACTCCAAACCTAACCACAATAGAATAACAAGCATTTTAGAAAAAATATCATTCATACTAACTTACGCCGACTTGTTAAATTTCTTTGTAGAAAACAAAGGTGGCGAGTCATTTTTACCACCAAGTGGCGTCGTAAACTACCACGTTAGCAAAAACGTTCAAACAGTATATATAAATTTATGCTACTAACAGGGTTTACTAACAATTACATATTTTAATTTTGGAAATTGATACTTACACTTTCAGAAGATGGAACGGCAAGGAAAACAAGCTTTGGAACAAGCTATGAAAGATACATCAAAAGAACGTGAGCGAGAACGTCAAACCATATCGAAACGTTGGACAAAAAGAGAAGAGGCAGATTTCTTTAGAATAGCGTCGTCTTATGGGGTTATTTATAACAGAAAAACGAAAAAATACGATTGGAGTAAATTTAAACAACTTGCTAAATTAGAAAAGAAAAGTGACGAGGAGTTAACCGAATATTACAAACATTTTGTAATGATGTGTAAAAAGCAGACTGGTATTAATATGGACGAGGGTAGTTATGATACTACCATAGAACATGTTCATGAAGAAAAAGCAAGAAGGACGTTAGAAAGATTGGAATTGCTTTCTAGAATAAGGGAAGAAATTTTAACACACCCAAAACTTGATGACAGATTAAAAGTTTGTCTAACATCAGCTGATATGCCGGAGTGGTGGATACCAGGAAAACATGATAAGGAATTACTTATTGGCGTTGGAAAGTAAGTATATTTAAATATTACGTAGATACATTTTACCATTTTGCGTTTCTTTAACAGTTTTGTTTTGGTAACTATAACATTAATACGATTTATTTTTGTTATCGTATGAAACTCTTTGTAAAAAAAAAATATTTGAAATAAGTTATTTTTGCTACTGAAATATCACTAAGAAATTAAAATTACTACGTTCGGTAAATCTCTCCATGCTGTCTGAAGCCTCCGGGTTTTGATGGTGTAAAAGTTGATTTGTATATACGTATTTAATAAAATATCATACAAAACCTTAGCTAATTATTTCAGTGTTAACTAAGTATTTGATATACAATGTGTCTTCAATCTGTTGTTTTGGCTTATTTTATGATCATAAATGTATAAAATTTGACTTCATATTCGGAATTAGCAGCCTCAAAAATTACCTAATGCGAAATTTGGCTTCAATCCGTTGATTTTCGAAGTATTAATTCACCATCTTGAAAAACATATCCGCCATTAGGGATCCATCATCTTAATTTGAGAAAACCCCCTATACGAAATTTCAGCCAGATCCGCGAAGATTTAAAAATAGTGGTTTTCAGTCCATTTTTTGAGGTGAAAGAAAAAAAAAACGCGTGCGTGGATCCCTCATTCCGATCGTGTATTTGAATTCACCAGGTCCTTTTACATAAAAATGTAAACTTGGATGTAAAAAAAATCCGTTATTGCCTAGTAATTTTGCATTATTTTTAACTATTTTTCAGCAGCTTTTTGATGTTAGTAAAAAATGGTGACTTGATGGCGGAATTATGTCCCCGCATTCGAGATCAGGAGGCAAAATTACTACGGAAAACATACGACTCACGAAAAGTATACCAACTTTTTTTTGTGACTGTGTAGTCGTTTTCAATATTAATTTTTAATTTGAAACAAAGTAATTCCTTGCCCACCTGCAGCCGGAAATTTGATTGTTCTTTTACTGAACTTGAACAAAATGTATGGTAGAAACTCCTTATCAACCTTTTTTTGTACGGTCTCTACCTAAGCTTTGTTTTTGGTACTCCAGTTTTTTTTTTCTAATCGACCTATGTTAGTTGTTGTAGATGGTCACTATTCCAGCTTTCACCAAATCTTTTTCAAATCAATCTTTCCTCTTCCAAAACCAAATATACTCATGGTTTTGAAGACAATGGTAGGTTCCACTCTAATGTTCAATTTCTTAAGTCAGTCTTTAAGCCTGATTTGGAAGAGTAGCGCAGGGAAATGCAAATATCTCCTTAACAGGACCCTAAAATAATTGGGGCGCCAAATGTCTTGTCCAGTTTAATACCTCCAAAAAAACAATCATCGCTGTCGCGAAAAAAGTTGCCAATGGCCATTCTTTAATTTTATGAGCGGCCTTTTTCTGCTGAATAAAGAGTAATTTAACCTTGTTTGCATTACTTTTGGGAATGACCTTAACTTGCATAAACACATAACATCCATAACCTCAGCGAACAGAAACTATCCTCCTAATGTGTATATTCTATGTATCACAAATTAGACTTACTTTAGAATATTGTTCTTATGTCTGGGAAATAGCGTCTTCCACAACTCTTAGTATTCTTGATTCCATTCAAAGAAGAGCTGTGGTTTCATTAATAATCCCACGCTTACAGAAAAGAAAACCTTCCTTCTTTTGCCCACTGACGGGCTGTAGGAAGCTGTCGCTTTTTCAGAGGTATTTTTAGGGCTTCTACTTCGAGGAGTTGGTCAGTATACTTCCTCCTCAGGCAGTCCTCAACAGAGCCTTATGTAGTGGCACTCTTGTGCTTCCTTTTACAGTATAACTCGAACTTCCCATTTTGTTTGATTCTTCATTCCTAGAGTTTTCAGACTATAGAACCTACTGCCCGCAGAAGTGTTCCCTTCTCCAAATTTTAAGTCTCCTGTTAATAAACTAACTCTTACTACACTTAGACACCCAGGGTGCGTTAGTACTTCGACCGTTAACCTCCGGACACTCTTCCAGTATAAAAAAGTACATAGTTTAAATTTGATATATAAAATCTTCGACCTTGTAATGCCGTAAAGTTACACATTGTTTTGTTTTCCAGATATGGCCTTGGAAGAACAGATCATTATCTTTTAAATGATCCAGAATTATCTTTTCATGAGGTTCTGAAAAAAAAAGTAAATTCAGATTCGCAAGATACAAAGGGTGCCATCAAGTTGGAGAGCCATGAAGATATTTTAAAATTTGACGAGAATGAAATTTTAGTAAAACTTGAAAAGGGTGAAGGAACTCTTAAAATTGAAAAAGTTAGTCACAAAAAGGAATCTGTAGATGAGAAAAAGATTGTAGAGAATGAGGAAAAAAGTGAAATTTCGTCTGAAGAAAAGGCAGTAGAGCCAAAGAATGATGTTAAAGAACAACCTAAGGAAGCAACTGAAGAGAATGAACCAACAAATACAGATGTCCAAGGCGATAGTAAAGAAACCGAAGAATCGGAACTAAAATTAAAAGAGGAACCAAAACAGTCAAAACAAGAAGACGAAGAGGAATCTGAGTCAAAAAAAGAGGCAATTAAGTTAGAAGAGGAAATATCTGCTAATGATTTATGTTCTAAACAAGCAGCAGAACTTAAAGCAATGTTTCCAGATTTGGAAGTCATTCAGCCTTTATCGCGCTTATCTCAAGTAGATACATTTGTTTTAAAAGATAGACCAAGTCCAGCTGGTGTTTTAGATTTTAGTGAAACTACTGTGGCACAACTATTTAATAATGCAGTTAAATGGCCTAAGGAGTATGCAGTTCAAGTAAGACTTCAGCATATTATTTACGCTGTAGAAACAAAAGAATGGCCTGCATCAAAATCTTTCTCAGCTTATGCAACTGGTATTGGTAACGAGTTTGATATTCCCATTCACGAATTACCAAACGAACCTCCTAAACGTGACACTTCTACTCCTGATATAGATATATCTTTAGCTAAAAAATCTGATAAAAGAAAAAGACATATTGCCATTGACGTGGAAACTGAGCGAGCAAAACTGCATGCTCTGCTAAATAGTAGTCATGGTTCGACCACGATAACGTCAAAATCTCATTGGGATGATGACTCTGAAGACTCTAGAAGATCGACCCCTCAGGGGACTTTGCAACCGCCTCCGGCACACCAGCATCGTGCATCTACGCTAAACATAGGCATTGGTGCTATGCCTTTTGATTTTTCAAATAAATATCAACCTCCTCTAACGCCGAAAACTATTGGTCAAACTACTGTTATTCCTGGCACAAGCAGCACTCTTACACCCATAGACTTAAGCTCTAGGTAAGCGTTAAATTATTGCTCTATTGTTAGTTTTGATTTTTATTTAAAATGGTTAAACACATTTAGGGACTTTCAAGTTGTTTATTTTAATGTTTTATTGGGCATGATTTAAGTTAAGGTAGCTTATTTTTTTAAAATAGCTTTTCTACTTGATTTCATTGTTTATGCGGGATCATTTAGAACTTATCCCTAAACATTAAGTATGAATTTAGTAATAAGCACACTTAGAGTGCTTATTACTAAAATCACATAGACGCGACGCGGCTGTCGCTGAAATTGTGTATTTCAAGCTCACGAATTATCACG
Source organism: Listronotus oregonensis (assembly GCA_019359885.1). Lineage (NCBI taxonomy): Eukaryota > Metazoa > Arthropoda > Insecta > Coleoptera > Curculionidae > Listronotus > Listronotus oregonensis. The sequence continues at coordinate 79,978 of JAHBCN010000344.1, forward strand.
CAGACCAGGAGCAACAGTCGCTGAGAGTAGCTTTCGTAATTTTTTTTTCTTGATACACACTGAACATTAATATCCCCACGAGCGGATACGCTTTGAATGATCCTTTATTTATTTGAAATGGAGAAAAATTAACGTAAATTTATTTAAAAATATTAAAATGGTTAGTTCTTTTAAGTTCGATCTAGTATAAAGTAGAACCCTGCACGGTCTGATTTTGTGAGGCCCGGCTCGGCTAGGGCCGCGCAGCTCAAGAAGCCCGCTCGGCCCGAAAAGCCCGCTCGGCCCGAAAAGTCCGCCCGGCCCGAAAAGCCCGCCCGGCCCGAAAAGCCCGCCCTACCTGAAAGACTAACGAGGCCCGCGTGGCCTGTCCGGCTGGTTTGTTTATGTGACTAAAGATGTTTAAGCGGCTTCAACCTAAAAATTTTCACACTTTGGCAGTGCCTTTCGTAATAAAGTCACGTGCAGGAGCCCAAATCTGCAATCGGCAGCCCTTGTTAAACGTGGCTATCGTCGGAGGGGTTCCAGTTGATGAAAATACAATAGCCCTACAGATCCCAATATTCCATGATACCCAAAAAGCCCTTAATGCCAATCAGGCTCGTTTAGTCCGAGGCTCGACCTGGTCCGAACAGCCCATCAGGTCCGATCAGCCCTCTAGGCCCAAACAACCCGACAGGTCCATTCAGCACGAGGCGCGATGTGTAGGCCCGAACCCGGCGTTCCGGACCGCGCTATGGCCCGTATCATAAGCCCGGCCTTGCAGTGCTCTAGTACCAAGAGTCGTTTCCACAATAGTACTATTATGAAATCACTTTTAATGGGTATCTTTAAATAGCTAAATTTTAAACCGTTTCTGTAAAGCATTGAATTGATACAAATGTGATTGTCAAAATCTACTAAACAAAATACTCTATGTAATCTAGCATATATGTTTGGAATTTACATAGAGCCCGAAAATTTTTCTATCGATCGATTTATCAAAACATATTTTTTAATGCACTTTTTAAAATTCTAACTCTGTTTTTTAGCATTCCAAAGACTCCCGATAAATTATCAATAGATATTCAAAATGAAGTTCAAGATTTCTCATTAAAGAAACCGTCGACATCAAGTGGTAGTGGCAGTAGTATAAGTAGCGGAACTGGAAAAATAGGAAACAAACTAGACGATACTTTGTCTAAGTTAATGAAAAGAAAAAATTGTGTAAGTATTTTTTTAATCATATCATATTTTAGCTAGTACTTAAACTAAACTTTGTTAAACCTTAAAAAATGGAAAATTTTGAAGTTACCAGCTAAATGATATTGAATGAAATAGATATTGTATTTTTTTAGCCCGAACCTGAACCTCTTGTGGGAAAAGAGAAAAAACGTAGGAAACTGGACGAAATTGTCCTAGGACTTTCAGCAGCAAAAGAACAGTCTTTGTATCCAGAAGCGACTAAGAAGCCCACTGTTACACCAAGTGTTACAGTGACACCTACGACTGCCCCTGTAAGCACATCCCATAGTCCTACCCAAAAACCATTTACCATAACCGTTACTTCCGTTCCCTCAATAGCTCAACCAACTAGTCGTAGCAATGCTATGCCCAACATTCTGCCTACCCTATCTTCTAAAGATAGTTTTTCAAGCTTCTTAGCCCAAGCCGAACAACAAAATTTAATGCTAAAAAAACAACAGCAGCAACAAAGGAAAAGCTATGAGGTAAGTATTCTACCAATATCAGGTTAATTGCATTTGCAATACTTATTAATGATTTATCAATAAAGTTAGCCAGACAAGTAATGTGTCGTCATTGTCATATAATTGTAATTTGTCAAGGAAATAGCACTTACCAATGTATGTATTTATTTTTCGATCTAAGGTCGATAATAGTAATTTAGGTTAAACCGCTTAAAGGCTTAATGACAGTTTCTGTGACGAGTCGTAAATAGTCTTATTTCTCTTAGGCGGGGGAAGCATTACCGCATTGTTTATAAAGGTGGTGTACAATATCCTATTTCAGTATCAACAAAATGGGGTGGGGGGAAAAGCCTAATTATCCAAAGATCTTACTTCCACAGTCACTATACTTGGTACTGGTCCAGATAATCCTCCATTGATAATTCTAGAGACAAAAAGAACTGTGATTGCAGTATTATTGACGTTTAAAAAGGAAACCTTAATTAAATGGTCCTAGTAGCTGTTATTGCAGGGTTTATGCTACAGATTTTATCTATACTTCATACTGACTAACCTGAACTGTTATTTTGTGATTAACAAACGAAATCAAAAGCCTAATGGATTCCGTCACAGAAGATCCACAGCTTCTTCTCTTTGTCCCAAATCGTTGCTCTTGACATATCCAAAGCTTTTAATCAGGTCTGGCATGATGGGCTTCTCAACAAACTTCCCTCTTACGGTCTAAGCTTTGTTCTTGACTTTCCATTTTCCTTTCTAATCAACATATGTTAGTTATTGTAGATGGTCATTCTTTCAGCTTCTACCAGATTAATGCTGGGGTGCCCCAGGGCTCAGTACTGGCACCCATTTTATTTCTTCTACACATCAATGATCTTCTCTTTTCCCCAATCAGTCCCATTCATTGTTTTGCTGACGATAGTACCCTCTACTCTGATATTTAATTTCTCCAAGCGTAGCTTAATCCGGATGTCTCTCTCACAAGTCCTGCAGAACAAAGAGTTATTTAATCTTGACGTTACTTTTGAAAATAACCTCAACTGGCACAAACAGATTACATCCATAGCCTCAGCAGTTTCAAAAAAGCTTGGATTCCTTTTTCCAACCAGTAAGGACTTCTTTTAGCATTCTCGATTCCATTTAAGGAAGAGCTGTTCGTCTTATAAATGATCCGATGCTCACAGAAAAGCTTCCTCCTCGTGCCCACCGACGAGGTGGGGGGATCTGTCGTTTTTCTATAGGTATGTTCACGGCTTCTGCTCGGAGGAGTGGGCCAGTATCGTTCTTCTATGGCAGCTCTTAACAAGCAACACGTAGTGCAACTTTTATGCATCCTTTTACAGTTCAACTGAAGAGCCCCTGAATTTCCTGCTTTCTTCGTTCCTTCATCCCTAGAGTGTCGAGACTATGAAACCTATTACCCGCAGAGGTTTTTCTCTCTCGCAGTCTCCAAATATTTAAATCCCGTGCGAATAAACTTTCTCTCACCACACTTAAGACACCCTCGGTACGTTAGTACTTAGGCCTCAGCCTTCGTGGAATGTCCAAAGATAAAAAAAATATATAATTTGCAAAGAGGCAGTGAGTATAGTGATTCCTTTACCGTTAAAATAATTCCTTTATTTTTTAATACCTATAGTTTTTGTATTATAAAAAAACTATTTAAAACAATATACATTCTATATTACAAAATATAGAAGAGTGCTTTTGGTTAAATAGCAATTTTTAGTGATTAACTTATATTTGTTAAAAGTATTACAAACATTGGTCTTTTTTAAAAATATAATTTTTGCCCACCTTTTGTGCCACAGGTTGGACAGAAGTTTCAAAAATCAAACAACTTTTGATCTATTTAAATGTTTACTTTTTGTTATTATTATTTTTTAATTATTAGACGACTTAAAAATACTTCCATAAAAGTTTTAGCCCCAAGTAATTCACAGAAACACTAAAATAACCTAAAGTTTCAAACTGGTGACTGCTGTTTTCTAAATTTTTAAAAACTTGGCTTAGTCAAAATATTTAGCTATTTTAGGTAATTATTAGTCAATATCTTTTGATTTGTTTCTGACAATAAAATCGTCTATTCTTGACCTTGTTCAAAAGTACTATTTTGCAAATACCTTATATTTAACTACTTTGGTTGTAACAGGTGGATACTTATTGTCGTTTTAATAAAAAATATAATATTAAACATATATACCTTTTTAAAGCAAATTTAGCTTCTTAAATATTAATGAGTTTATTGGGCAAAAAACTTAGATGAAAGTTTTGGTTAGTTAACTCACAAATAATATATTTTACAGGCCATGATTGCAGACATTGGCTCTAAAGTAAATACTTATTCCCATGAAGCCAAAGTAAATAAGTGGTTGGCAGAACAAAATGTAGCTTTAGCAGAGCAGCCATTAGGCGCTGACTATTTATCAACCAGAAGACGAAGACCAAGAGTTGATCCAACGCTTTTGGACTGGAAAAAATTAACAGGGGACGAAAATGTATCTGTTGTACATAGAGTAACACAGAAAAAATTAACTGGTCCCAAAGCACCAACGCTTAAAAGACTGGGACAGTGGCTTATGGAGAATCCAATGTATGATATAGATCCTAAGTGGTCAGAACTGGTAAAGGAACGAGGAAATCTTGGAAATGAACTACATAAAAGATTGCCTAGTCAAAATGGTATGCAACTGAAATATTTTTATATTGTTACTTCCGGTTTTTAATATAAAGCCAGAGACATAAAAAAAATTGTATTTCAAACTGTAAAAACTTTATAATTTCACTAATGTGCAAAAAACTAAAAGATAATATTACTATTTCACAGATATAATGTTTTTAGAAAATAAATTTCAATTTAAATTGCAATTTATTTTTACTTAAATGTAATAATTTAAGTTACATTAAATTTAGTTTGTCTTTTGTCTTGAAAACTAATATTAACTATTTTTATAGTTCCAAATATATCCGGAGTAATGGGAAACAATAAGTCCAAAAGTAGTAGCTCAGGGCGACCACCTTTAATGTCTAGCCCTACAGGATCAACGTCGAGTGTTAGTTCAGCTAACGTAACCACGTCCCTTCCATCAAGCATGTCATTCCCATCTCTAAGCGGCTCAGGATTGGCAGGCCTTAATACCAATCTACTCTCCGGTCTCTCTGGTTTGGGACAATTTGATCCTAAAACTAATCCCTTACTTATGCCATTTGCGGGACTTCCGATGGGATCAATGGGTGGTCTCGGTAATCTATCTAACATGAACTTATTTGCAAATTTGGCCGGGTTGGGATTGCCTGGATTGGGTGGAATGGATCCGGCAGTGTTGGCTAGTGCAACAGCAGCTGCAACGTAAGTTTTACAATTTTTTCACTAAAAGTAAATTAGCTATATACTCCGTAAATACAACTAAAATGCGCCACCCTGCACATTTGGAGGTCAACTCTACCTTATTGGACATCGCATGTCAGGGCCAAGCCCCAGTGGAACATAGCCCTAGATGTGCCTATGTTGCGATCTTAAACGCAATGAGTTCCATGATTGTATACACGCTTACATGTCATATGCACATGCCCAGCTTTATCAATTAATATCTTCTGTGTATTTATTTAAAAAAATAACTCACTTTATACTACTGATTTACTAAATGTTCTTTGTAATCAACAAAAAAATGAAAAGAACATTAAAGAAAGTACAATCCTAATTAGTTTTCTCAGCCAAAAAATCCTATACCTGATAATAGAGCTGTTAAATTTCTGCAATTCTAGGGCCATTTTTGTAACCCAGAGATAGTGCTCCCTATCTTTAGGCTCCATGCTCGAAAATAAATAACAAATTTTTGCTGGGTAATCACAACATACCTGTATCACAGCATGACTAACAAAGAGCAGCACGGCGGGAAAATACGGTCATTTTCCTCACGCAGGTTCAGCCGCCATTTTGCTGGGATATGATCTGTCTCCTTTATTTGATTTGTAATCGTTTCGTGTGTTCTGCTTAAAAATATCAAAGGCGCCGCCAGGGAGCGATCGTGCTGCCTGTTCAGCACAGAATAAACAAAAAGGCAAAAATCAATAGAAGAAAAAAAACTACAATTATATTCTGCTGAAAAAAAAAATTAAAATGGATGTACAATTATTACACTCTCTAAGAGAGAGTAGTGGTAACATGGTTTAATTATATATTTTTTAAATAAAGGGAAAATTTTATTTTTAAAATCTTTTAATCGTATTATTTACTGTAATTACTATATAAAGAAAGATTGATTCTTAGGGACTTTGGGTCTACGTTTTATCGAGAGCGTGAGAATAAAAATATTTTATTGTATATTCAAGCAGAGCAGTGAATGCCCGGTCAAGCAAGGGATGTGTCCTCCCATCTATTTTAAATTTGGCCCTACAATTAAAATAAAAGTAGGATATAGCATTCAACATCCATAGAAATGTGGCTATAAGACGTTACGTTTTGCTTTATTTCTTTTCCACTTAGATGTTCTTAATTTACATAACTTTTGTTTATGCAGGAATCATATCCCAATAAAACTTCGGAATAAGGGTACTTTACTAAACTATTTGAATTTTTAACTTTTTCGACCACATGCATACAATTTTGCATCGACAACTCAATTTTTTTTATAAATTTTAATAATGATTTTTCGTCGAAAAATGAAATTTTTTGTCCGTTTCTTCTACCACATTGCCGAACATACTGTATATTACATATTTTTTTAAATTTAATTTAACACCTCTCCACATCAAGAGCTTTTATAAAAAAATATATTCGGAATTATTACATAGAGGGACTGTACTTCAGGATCAGACTCATGTCATTATATAGCAGAATAGGTACTACTCATCGTGTAAATTCGTTTCCATTCGGAGCTCTTACCGGTCTGTTTTCTAGATTCTTGTTACTAATAGTGGAGATATGGTGGAAGACCAATTAATAATCGTTGAAGCGACGAACGCCAATTACCCCTATTGCCAAACTTTAGAAAAAACTTCTATTTTGTAAAAAAAAGTAATTCCTAACATAAATGGCGGCATAGCTTATCCACAGATCTCTTATGCTCGAAAAGTAAAATTCTGTGGTTTTATTTTTAGGAGTAGCAGTAAAAATTCCAACAGCAAAAATAGTTCCACGTCTACAAGTAACAAGCAGGAAAAACCACAAGAAGCTCATACTTCCAGTAAGGGTCAACCCACTAATAGCTCAAATATACCGACAACGAGTCCGTTCCCATTCTTCTTTCCAAACCCTAGTTTATTATATACACCACTTGGACTTGGAGGTTTAAACCCATTTACTTTGCAGCCAGGCATGTCAGCATATGATAGTTTGGGTCTACTTAATGGGAGTATGAACCCGACATCGTCGCCAAGCTCTGGATCCAAAATAAAATCAAATTCTTTAACCACATCTAGTAGACCTTCCTCAGTTGTAACCACTACCAACGCTGTTTCTAGTCCCACTAGCAGTGCTATTAAGCAACCATCTAGACCTTCAAATAAAGACCCACAAATGCAACAACTCTTGTTGCCCCCAGACACCCAAATATTGGAGGGTTTATCCAAAGTAGCTTCTGGATCTTTGGATACTGGAATAAAAATGGGAAAAACTGACAAAAAGGATGAAAAACGCAAATCTTTAGATAGATTCAGAGGTAAGCCAATAAAATATAAAATATAAATTGCGATTATAGCGTGTTGCCTCTGCCATTTCTTTTTACTGGCCATTTTGGAAAAAAGCCTGTATCTGTAATGTATGGATAATCCAAGCTTTAATTTTGTTAAGTAAATTATTAATATAATAATAATTATGTTCCAAATTCCGTAGTCCAAATGTTTAAATAGATTTTTTTCCGATTTTCCAATAATTCAGTTCACTTTTTATTCTTAAGAGGAGAGTTTCAGATTACTTATCTTATTGTATACAGAAATAACTGTTTGTCACTGCTGTGACAGTTGTCAAAGTTATAAATTTTCTCCAACAAAATTTAATATCAATTTTGGTGTCATTGGGTCAGAGTGTGCTAATATGCTTTTTTTAAATCTAACCCATAAGGACCTAATACAAACACTTACTACCTTTGTATTAAAAATAAGAATGAGCAGTACTAAAGTAACCATTAATATTGTGGTCACTCTGATTTATGACATTTTTCATAGTGCTCATAGCTGAAAAAGCAATAACGATACCAGTAATGAAAGTCTATTTTGCAATTTAAAACTCTGTTTCCACATTTTTCTTTGATGTCTCTCAAGAATGTAATATTAATTAATTCATTATATATTGACTTATTTCTTGTTTGATGCGTGTTTTAATCCAATCCTTCATTCTATTTTTAATTATTTTTTAAAATCTTTCTTTAATTTTAGCTGATATTTTTTTGCCATTGTCTGAAAAAATCTGGTCGAGATAAGGAAAGTCCTTGAGATACACGATATATTCTCTTGTCTCGTGCCTTACAAGGAAAATCAATCTCGTTTACGCGGCTTCACTAATATTTTGTTTTGGTGGGCTTTCTAAATATGTTTTTATTTATAGGAATGCTACCAACCGATTTAACACATATGTCCAAAGACAAAAGAACTGCAGCACTACCTGGTTTAGCAGACTTTACTAAACTATTAGAAGCACAGGTTAGCCACACGGCTAGAAAATCTCAAGAACAACAGATGAAGGAAGCTTTAGAGCAATTTAATAAAACGAATGCAGAGTTGGTGGCTAAAGCATTAGCAGAAGAGCAGGTATGTTAAAACACTGCAACTAGATTTACCTAAAAAATTATAAATGGTACCCAAATTGATAAAATCGTATTTAACACATCCAAAAATACATTAAATGTCATGCCGGTATTATTTAAATTTTATTTCAGGCAAGATTAAATCTTTCTACAAGTAAAAGGCCAAGAGAATCCAGCGAATCGCCATTACCTCACGAAAAGTATTCATCTGAGGAAGAACAGCCTGCAGCTAAAAAACCAAAACCACCAACATACCCACAAGTAATTGAAAGGTATCCCACTCCTACAGAAGTAATTGAAAGGCACCCGACTCCCCAGCCAGTAGTTCAGACACAGCCTCCTTTACAACCACCTCCTGCGCTTATTACACATGAGGAAGTATGTATAAATCGGACATGACAAAAAGTAGACTTACTTGACAGATCCTTTTTTTTATTTTAAATTTTAAACCACTGTTAAATGAATATGTCTTCATTGGCATAAACTTGCAAAAATAACCATAAAATATCTAATATATTTTTTACAACGCCAAACTAGCATTCATTTACATACAGCAAAATAACTCAAAAATATAGTTCTCAACTCTCTAATTAACATTTTAGCCTTTAATTTGGACTATGCTATTTTTTTTAATTATTATTAAGCAGGAAGGAGTAGACATTGAAACGTTACTGCCATCGTCTGTGGTAACTTCTGCGAGTGTTACTCCAGAAAAATCCCAACCGCCACAACTCGACACTACAAAAGAATCTCCCGAGGTAGCTGATTCAATACCCGAAATGGTAGAGCAACCAGAAGAGTTGCCAGTAATGGAACCTTCTAAAGATCAGATACCTAAGACACCGGCCGGATCTGAGGAGACTGAAACGCCACCTAAGAAAAATACTAAACGTAGAGGTAAGTTCAGTATTAGAGAGTGTTTAAGTTGCCTATTTTACGTACTGTTATTTTTAAGGTTATTAAAATTGGATGGATGACTTCAATAAATATTGATTTAAAAAATAAATATAAATATTTACAACAATTTTTTTTTGTCGTCCTGTAAAATTTATAAAATGTTATTTATCATGTTTTTCCCCTGAGCCCTTCATATATAATAGTGTAATTCTTTTAGTTTTGTTATCCGTAGAAAATTATACAATTCACAAAATTTAAAAAAAGTAATAAAAAACGTAACAATTTGTTCTTTACATTTAAAATTAAATATACAGAGCATATACACACTACAGAGATGCAACTTATGATGATATTTATTGAGTAAATCTAGGACCAAGAAGCTTTTTGAAGGTTAATATAGAAAATTGTAAATGTTTCAGTAACTTTAGCCTGTATAGAGGCAGGATATTTTTTAATAAGAAAGTTGGTGGTTATCCTTTAATAATAAATTTCACTGTAAGCACAAAGATATAAAAATAATATCCACTTTACCCTAAACAGTTTTTATGGCTTTTTTTGTATGTAGTTTTTAAAACAAGGTAATAAGACAAAACAAATTCGTTATTCTCAGCGTACTACGCAGGCTTAATTTCGGAAGGAAAAATCTTTAATGTCGAAAAATCAGACGAATTACGTTATCCAATATCAAAAATGATGTTAATAAAAGATGGCTAATTGATACATTTTGTAACAGAATAATGTCTATATAGTCCAGTAAATGAAGGGACAAAGCTGTAAATAAATCTGTACAGCTTTTCCTTATGGCACAATTCTTAGGTCTTCGGGGATGCTTTCGACCGAAAAAAAATTTATCAACATTAACAGGTGGGAAAAGTCTAAAAATGGTCCCTTTAGGCCCGAAAAATGGGTTTCCCGCTAATATCTGCAAAATATGCGAATTGGATAATTTTTGTTAGGACAAAAAATAAAGATTGCCTTGTAATTGACAAAAATGGTCCTTATATTTTTTTTTTGAAAAATAGATAGTTTTTGAGAAAACGGGACCCAAAAGTCCCGTCATTTCATCTGCCGCTCTATCGCTAGAATGCCGCTATCTTCATGGATTCACTTATAAGCGGGCGGACGAATTGTTCCATTCCTCGGGCAGTAATGTACATTTTTTAATCAGTTCAAGTTCATCGGAATGAGAAAACCCGTACCTATCATTGCATATGAGTTTGGGTGCATTCTGATTTTTCTAGAATATTAAAAAAGCTGTCAATGTTTTTTTTTGCACAATATTTTGAGAGTATCTCATTAATTTATTGATATTTTTTGAAAAAATGGTTTGTTATTAAAATTTCTTTTTTATAACGAGACTTTAGTAAATGTTCAATGATCCCAGAAAATTACCTTCACCATCTTTCTTGCGTTTTGGTAAAAAATTGTTTTGCCCATCTGCATTTTTTAGCCGTTTCCGGCACATCTATCCAGTGCGGAATGTTATGGATTTTTCGACGGCCGTTTTTGCGAAAAATATTGGTGTTGCGAAGAAAATGGTAGGGACCATTTTTGTAGATTTCGAGGTGATCTTCATTTTTTGACTGAATAAAAATTCTCTACTTCACATATTTTGGCAGATATTTGCGGGAAACGCATTTTTGGAACCTTGGGGGCCAATTTCAGCGGGTTCCCACGTTGGAATCGTGATAAACTTTTTCTCGCTCGAAAGCATCTGCGAAGACCTAAGAATTGCGCCACAAATGAAATCTGTACAGATTTATTTACAGCTTTGGGTACTTTCAGGTCTTCAGTTACGCGACTAATAGCTAAATCAGTTTGCACCTGCGCGGGCTTACGTTTAAGTGAAAAGTAGCACCATACAAAATTTAGTGTATGACCCGAGAATGCAAATCTACCCTCTGGAAACGCGTTTTTAAAAAATTGCAAAATTACGTAAATTGCTGTATTTTTACCAATTTTAGTGCCTTTATTATTATTTTTTAAATTGTAACTTACACAAATCTAAAATAATTGTTATACTTAAATTGTACTTTACTGTCTGAGCATTTTCAGTCTTTATATGTTAGGGGCCTACTACCCAAGTAGGGAACAAACTAAATAAATTCACAATTTACAAAATAAATCTAATAGCAAAATAAAAGTATTGATTTAACAATAATATAACAGACGCTGATATAAAAATAATATCCCTTTTTTGTAGACATTTTTGTAATCTATTTTAATATAAGATTAAAATTGCAAATTACATTTCTATATAACTTTATTGCTTTCTGCAGGCAAACGCAAGTCTGGTGAAATACCACTGGATCCAGAGGCGGTTATGGAAAAGAAAAATTTAAGATCAAGTGCAAGTCGATCGGCTGCAGCGGCCGCAGCCAGGCAACAAAGAGAAGCGGAAAACGCACAAAAAGAAAGTGAAAATACCTCTTAAAGCTGTTTTAAAATGCACAGTGTATGAGTATTTGGCGAACTGTGATAAAAATAAAACTGAACACTAAACAAGTGCATATGTTCTAACAGTGTGCTACTTAAAGTACTGAGTTGCTGGACTGATCTATTACGCTTGGTAATCATATATTCCCTTATTACGCTAAATATTTCGTTTAAGGGCATAATAATAGTAGTTTAATACAAGTAAAATATTACTTCAGATAAACGCAATTAGGTTATGAAGCAGACTCGAATTACGATTTGTAGTGCTAGGTACAAATGCAAATAGCTTCAAATTAAGAAATGCGCCAATCATGAGTTTCTGAACTAGGTTGCGGTATTTTACTCTAAAAAATGTCTCGTTTTTTATTTGCCCTATAAAGTAGAAAATTATATAAAAATTGGTATGTCACTTTATAAAATTATAACAGAAAAACCCTTATTAGCAACTAAAAAAATCCTACACAAGGTATTTGAAAACAGTTTCATATTAAAAGTTTAGTTTGTCGCTTTAAACACAAAAAAAATTGGATAGTTAAAAAAGTTCTTTTTATTATTTTAAAACATTTACAGTGGTATAGTGGTCTTTATTCTACAGGATGTTAATTAAGTATGTACAATAAATTTAACAGATTCCTTGATTAGTTTTGAGTAAAAAAAATCACAAACATGGCTCCGCAAACTTTTTGTTCTCAAGATACAGGGTTGTACACTTTCAAAAAAAATGCTTCTTATATTTATTTCGCTTGGTTATTTAAAGCATTAACGCTCTAACTTAATTAAATTTATTAAGTCCGGTGGCGTCTCGAGCGGCACCTCAAGGAATATTTCTGACAAAAAAAATGTACACCACTGACTTTTCTTTAATTTTTACATTTTCTTTGGATTAAACAAATAAAAATACAGCTTTTTGTTCCCTGAATGTTTTTCATATCTTGCTTGGCTTTTGAGAAAAATAAATAAAATCCACTTAATTGCATATCCTTGGACCCCACGAGAAACACAAAGAAAGAGTTTCTTTTAAAAATTATTTTTAATATTTTTTTATTAACAGTTATGTAACAACTAACACATTTTACTTAATTAAGTGTTGGAAATTTTCTAAAGAAATGTTTCCTCATGTTTGTTGTGCGGTCAAGGGATTTGCAATTGAGTTGATTTTATTTTTTTTCTTAAAAACTAAGCAAGGGACAAAAAAAATCAAAGAACAAAAAAGCTGTATTTTTATTTACTTGCACAAAAGTCAGTGGCGAACATTTTTTTCCTCAAATTATTTGTTCAGATACCGGTCGATACGCCACTGGACTTAAGAAATTTAATAAAGTTAGGGCTAAATTTGTTTCTTAATATAATAGATAACACCATTAAATTACAACAAAAGTGGGTAAGGGATATTAAGGATATTTATCATAAAGCAATGAACGAAAAATTTAGACTCACGTTAATATAAACTTTCTATCTTAAAATTAATCAAAGAATCGTTTGTTAAATTTATTGTACATACCTAATTAGCACCCAGTTTATTTAAAAGCATAAACAAAATGTCACTATAAGGTAAGGATGTGTTACTAAGACTGAATGGGGCTAGGCCAGAGACACAATAAAAGTTTTAGGAAATACAGTTTTTGTATGTTAAAAAAATTTTGATCTACTGGTTTCTTGTAAAAAATAAATATCAATATCGCTTGCTAGCTTGGTTGTCAATCTAATATAAAAATATTTTCATCGTCATTTTAAGATAAAATTCGTTATTTGTTTAAGTTGCCAAAAACTGCGCCGGTTTTTCTATTTCGTTATATTTCTAAAAACCTGCTTATTAAAAAAAGTTTGTGGACAAAAAAGGAAAAAGTTACACTAAGGTAATTACATTAAGTATAGTTTCTTTTCTTTTTTTTTTCATTTTATACATATTAAATCAATCAATAAATACGTGCTATATATAGCCTATTTTAAAATAAATTTCAGTGAGATAATGTTGGCTGATGGATAGCCGCAGGACGGTAAGGGAAAAAAGGCAGGTTCCAATGGCGCCAAGTTTTTGGTGTTACTTTACAACATTACAGTTTCGCTTTTTGTTATTGGTCACCAAAATTTATTTTAAATCTAAGTGTTTTTTTTTTTAGTTTTCTTGTTGTAAAAGATTACCCAATTTTGTCGTGATTCTTGAGCTTTAGAAGTAAAAGATAAAAAGTGATATGTAAAAAAACTTACAATACAAGCAGCATAGTAAAATTTAAAGAAATATCAGGATCTCATGGTTGTCCTAAACTTTTTTTTCTGATTTTTATTAAAGTGTCTAAGTATGATATTCTTAACTTTTTACATGTAAATATATGTTAGAAATTTAATATGTGAAGTGTGAAAGTGTGTAAATAAATGTTTTTTTTTAATTTCCGTTAATTTTTTTAAATTCATTTGCATTATAATAATTTTATAAATTTTTTTTGATATTTTGTAATTCTATTTATTGCTGTCTGTGGCAAAATATTGTCTCAATAATAACTGTGTACACTTCTAGTATGGTAGCTCTCTCCCTCTCATTTATTGTTATAAAGTTATTATAGGTAAATAAAACATAAAAAACTAATATATTTTTTTAATTTGTATTAAAATACAATTGTACCGACTTGGTTTTCGCCTAGCCTGCCAATTGTATAAACATGTTTTATTCTGAACTAAACGTACATGCTGAAATAACTAATCCTAGGTATATGCCCCTCAAGACAATTTTAAAGAGTTGTCTGTAATAGAGGGGTCCGCGCTTTAAAGTATTTTGTTTGAACAGTTTTTTTTTATTTATGTTGTACGAGGGGCACTACTTACATTCTGAGCGCCTAGGTAACACTGAATGTTGTCAGGTTTCATTTGACGTTTCCACTAAAAATTATAACATTTTAACAGTTACTCTTTTCAGAACCTGTTGTTATTTGAGCGCGATTTGTGTTGTTTACAGTCGCCGGCGGCCTTACCCCAAGGGCGGTTTCAGAAAATCTTTACGGGGGGGGGCGGTCTTAGGCAGAATAACAGAGGGATTTGAGGGGTATATGTATTGGAATACCCCTCAACGTAGAAGAGGTCTGAGGTCAGGTGGTTCGGGAGTCCCCCGTCCAGGTTAGACACCCGCCTGCCTTCATTTGTAAATTGCAAATTATATTAGTATAGTCCAGGAAATGAACCATTTCGCCGAGCAATTTTTTAAAAATTTATAGAATGACTTGAAATTTTGACAGTAGGTAGGAAATAGTCCAAGAATCAAAATCTGTATCATGCCGAAGGGCGCTTTTACCTTGGGGGTGGTTGGCAACCCATCTAGATGGTGGAATTTTTTTATATTTTAAACACAGGAATCGATAGAAAAATGATTTCTAAGCAAAAAATATTCTATGCATTTTTTTTTGTAAAATGCATATTTCTCGAGTTATTTTTAATCGGGAGTCGAAGTTTTTCGTCGATAAAATCAACATTTTTAATCGTTTTGCAAATAACTCGATAAGTATGCATTTTATCCAAAAAATCAGTAAATAACAAAATTGTAGCTTAAAAAAAAACGAATAAAATGTTTTTTTTTGTAACTGCTGTGGGACCACCACAAACCAAGTTGTGGTTTGTTAAATGTTAGTCATCAAACACAAAATTTCAGAGTTTCAAAGGCAAATAACGCAAAATCTACGTATTTTTCGAGGAAAACCAATAATAAATTTTTAAAGAATTTGTAAATACCTTTTTTTTTAAAAAAATGTATGTATCATAATAATTGAGTGAGTTATGATTCAAATAAGGTTAGACCAAAATTTTTTGAGTGCAAAAATCTTAAAAAACAACCCCTAATTACCACCCTAATTAAAATGAGTTGTAGCACATTTTTAATTATTTTTATTTAGGTATTATAAATACATTTTAAAATTTTAACCGATTTAAATTGCTTAATTTTGAAAAAAAATGCAGCTGCAAGTGAAAATCAAATTTCAGAATTTTAATAAAAAATGACTCCTTTAAAAAAACTCTAAACCTAAGGAAGATACGTAAAAATTGCTAAGGTATCAAATTACAAACATTTTGCTTATTTTTTAATTTACTGTATGACGGAAATTAAATGTAAATTTTTAACTCGTTTTTTTTTTAATTTTTCCCTTTTATTTTTTGGCTGACGGGGGGCGATCGCCCCTCTCTGAATTCTCCATTGCCTTACCCATGGCGAAGCTCCGGGCGGCAGGTCTCTGCGAGGCCCTTTGTCCTTCGTGAAAAATATGTGATGCGAAAGTAGGTCTGGTTGTTTGGTTTAAGTATTTGTCATATTTGACGAGAAATGTTAAAGTTATACAGGGTAATTCCTAAGTTGACGCTTTTTTTTTAACTGTGTATAAAACTTGTTAAAATAAGCAACTTTTTTTAATATAATTTTTTTTCAAAAACCCAAAAATAACAAAGCTACATAAATTTATTTGAAAATGTGGCTAGTGCGGGACTGAGCATAAACAAATAGTTTATTTCTTATTTACACTTGTTTTTTGCCCCTTTAATCACACGGTATGACTCAGTCGCTTGGCTCAGTTGCTTTAACCTGACAGGGCGAGAATTAATTTCAATTTTAAATCATTGTTAAATAGCGAAAATGGCACAATCTAAAAACAGTTAATACGTGGATATGTTCCTTATTTATGGAAAGTGTCGTTAATCTGCAAACCTTGCTTCGAGATAGTACGCGCGACGGTTTCCCTTGCGGGCTTATTCTGGACCCAAGTACTCGGGTCTGCAAGTCAGGTCGGTTTAAGTTAAAAAAAAGTGTGGAAAACATTGCGGGAAAATCACGTTCAACGTTTCCAAGCAGCACAGCCCAAAGATTTCTTAGGAGGTGACAACTTACTTAAGACAGGACCGTATTTGCCACAATAAATGAATGTAAGTCACTTATTTTTTAGTATTTTGAAAAAAGTTATTTAATAAAGTTGTTTATTTTAATGAGTTCTATATACAGTTAAAAAAAGCGTCAACTTAGGAATCACCATGTATAAATAAATATAGTTTCAGTTTTAAAATATTTTTTCTACTCCTATATTAGTAAGAACCTAATTACACACCGTCTACTTTATCAGTAAATCTCTAATTACAAACACTATACTGTAAGAAGCCAAACTGTGCGTAAGGGCAGTTACGTAATATATATATATATATATATATATATATATATATATATATATATATATATATATATATATATATATATATATATATATATATTACGTAACAGTTCCACAATCGCATTAGCCGCGAGCCCCAAAATCTTGAAAACTTTCAATAGATTTTACGTAAAGCTGGCTATGAAACAAATAGCATCGCCTTGACAACGCAAATGTTTGTATTATTATTTGTATTGTTACTTAAAGTTTACATAATCTTCTGCTTTTATTTATAAAAACTAAACATAAAGTCGTAGAAAAGTATAGTACACAACTCGAGTGGTAAGCCATTACACACTCTTCGAATTAGGGTACTCGCTCACGCTCGTACCGTAATTTTCGAAATCGTGTGTAATGGGCTTCTTACCACTCTCGGTATGTAATATACTATTACATTGAAAGATTTACAAAATTAACAAATACAAAGATGATAAATTTTAAAATTGTTGTTTGTGGCTTTCCCTAAGACTAAAATCTTTAATTAAAGCACAATAATCTAATGAATAAGCTAAGTATACTTCGTTTCACGAGGGTTTGTACTTTCGTCATCAATTGCCTTACCTTTTTTAACAAATTAAAAAGGTCAAAAACAGACTGAAACAAATTAATGACGTCAAAAAGGTTGATCGTTTCTTAAAATCAAAATGGCTGCCGTTCAGCAGCCGATTTTTTAAAGCTACAATAATAATATCCTAAAATGGGGGTTATGAAATTTTGTCATTTTTCAAACTTGTCAAAAAAATTGTTTGGTCAAAAGTAACGTCAGATTTTATTTTCATTTTCGTATTTTTATTGTTTAAAATGCCTCGACGGTATTCAGAAGGTGAACAAAATATGATTTTAAGGCCTGGTACTTTCATTAACGAATAAAATTATTTCCCGAATAATTTCCATAATAACAATTGTTGTGACAATTGTAACCATGGAAATTATTCTACCAACAAAGTTATTCGTTAATGAAAGTACCAGGCCTAAACCTTATTGACTATTTCACACAGGAGACGGATGCAGGAATTAACCTGTTACCACTTACTTCAAATAACTGCAAATGTTATACAGGGTGCACAGATGATGAGTCATGGGGATCCGGAAACCGTAAGATACGAAGTCGGTTAAATATGGCAAGTGCATTTAGGTGCCTAACAATATGCCGATTAGAAAGTTCTAAAATTCGAGTATTCGGAGATATCCGGAAAACCGAAATTTGCTGATTTCGTTTTTATTTTCCTGGCGTTATTTAAAGAGATATGGATAAACAAAGACACTTTCTTATGGCCATTTTAAGCTTACAAAACAGGTTGAGATTTTCGACGACTTTGTTTTCGTTAGATCATCATCAACTTTATTTTTTTAAATGCGGCACTCAATTGTTTATTGCATTTTTTTGAAGCAGTTAACATTCCAATTACAATGATGTATAACACTTAATATTTTTTGTTAAATAAACATATTTTCCATAAGATACAATGAGTAAGACAAGGAACGCACACCATTTCTTATAGGGGCGTTCCATATTTGTTAATAAATATTGTTATACATTTTTGTAATTGGGATAATAAGAGGTTCAAAAAAATTAAATAAAAAACCCAGGTCCGTATTTAAAAAAATAAAGTTGATGATGGTCTAACGAAAACGAAACGTCGTAAAGAAAATCTCTCAACGCTGTTTTGTAGAGCTTAAAAAGTGGCCATAAGAAAGTGTCTTTTGTTTATCCATATCTCTTTAAATAACGCCAGGAAAAAATAAAAACGAAATCAGCAAATTTCGGTTTTTTCCGGATATCTCCGGAAGTACTCGGAATTTTAGAACTTTCTAATCGGCATGTTGTTAGGCACCTAAATGCGCAACTTTGCCATAATTTAACCGACTTCGTATCTCTTACGGTTACCGAGATCCCCATCCATGCACTCGAATATGTGGCACCCTGTATACGTGCTATATTCCAGGTATTAACTGCAAATTGTTATATATGTATTATATTTCAGGTATTTCTTTCTGGTTTCTATAAGGCTTAACACTGTTGGCTTTAAAAAATGAAATCTTTTTAAAAATGTTGTATTCTGATTATTACTTGTTCCATTATGCCGACTAAAACACCCATTTTCTAAAAAATCGGGGATTTCGATGGTCTTTCATCATGAGAAACACAAAAAAAAAATCAACAAAATTGAGACAAGAATAACGTTAAGTCTAGATATTTTTAGGCTGAGATAAAACGAATCTTGAATCCGGCGATAACGCTGGTCCAATCGAATTTTTGATTTAAGCTTAGCTTTACCTTAAGAAAATTAAAAATTTTATTGGTGCAATCGGATCATGATGAATTAAAAATTTTATTAAAAAACAATTCTGAACGTGCTCTAAAGAGCGCTTTGAAACGTACTTTAATTAAAAATGTGAACAGCATTGAATTTATATGAATTAGCTACGACAACCCTTTTTTCCAAGTCATGACGTCATTGATGACGTAAGTACAAACCCTCGTGAAACGTTCTATATAAGTCATTTTCGATTGAAAGAATAGCAAGGGCTGAAAGCCGATCTTGTGTCATCGAATTCCTCAAATATGTTTTAATAATTTTAAGGCAGGAAAAACTCCTTTCAGCAGACGCAACTGTAACAGGTTTGGTGGCAATAATTCTCAGGACTATTTCGATAGTACGGTAAACTTCAGTTAATTTTTTACTATTATATATTTCAGCACCGAGATAATGTCGTTTTCTTCATAAACACGGATAAACATCAATATCACATGATTCTCCTACTGTCATAGATATTTGCAAGTCGCTTCATTGCTTCAAAAGTTCACTATCACTAATTTCCTTTAATCTTTTTATATTATACATGAAACCACGCTGCTGCTCTCATGATGTTTAAGTGCCTCGAACCTAGGATGGCAGTTTGCGCGCACATTGTCGAGAATGAAATAAAAATAGTTTATTTAGATTTTTTTTCCGCATTTAATTCATGAACTTTATCTTCCCCTTCATAATTAAAATCCCCTTTTTTACTTCGTCATCTGACTTCTTTGAACTATAGGTGTTGCAAAATAATTCCAAGGTGACAGAGTTGACGAACGAAATGAAAGACGGGTATTCCCCGAGCGATAGAAGAGCAGAACATTATGTCCCGACTCCCGAGCTGACCCGCGTGCTATGCGATTAAAAAAATCGATCTTCAAGTGTTTCGAGGCGATATATTCAAGTACTACATAATGAATTTTTTAATTGTGTTTTAAATGAATGAGTTAGTTAACTAACTTTATTTTAATTTACCGCTTTGTTATAACCCCAATAAAGATTAAAGGATCAAAATCAAAAGTCCTAAATAAAAAAAAATATATAGTTAAAAAAATCTATCTTTTTTAAACTTGCTTGGGTGGTTGCGCGAGGCCCCTGCAAGGACGAGGCCCCGGGCGATTGCCCTGTTCGCCACCCCCTAAGGCCGCCGCTGTAAAATTACATTCAGTAATTGTGTATCATCTTCTAAACTGGATTGTGTAAACCCAACCATCAATAATGTCCGACATTTAAAGAACAAGCTATAAGTTTTGACTCCTGGCACATCTGCAGTATTTTTAAACATATTTAAGCAAGCTATTTGACACAGTTTATATTTTCGTAAGTAATCTGATCTACGCGGAAACGTCGGCAGCGGTTAGGTGCTACTAGGGTTTTTGGGATAGCTGATTACGATGAGAGGGTCGATTAACCGCCATCACGTCAGGTTCAAGGTCAAGTTAAGAAAAAAACTATCGAAAAATTCATGCATATGTTTTTGAGGTCGCTGAATCCGAATCCAGCGTTGATTTACATCAATCCTAGAGGTCATCCAAGGTTATTTTGAATTGTTTTTGGGGCAAAAAAGTACGATTCGACAAATTGTACATATGTCGATGATGATATATTGTCGAGGTCGGTGAATCGGATTCTGAGGTCAGTTAACCTTTATAAGGTCAGTCTCAAGGTCATTTAAAGGTCAAGTGGAGAAAAAAGCATAGGAGAAATCTGAAAAATGTATGCATAGATCTAAAGTGTGAATGAACGCCAGATTCGAATTCAGCGACCTCAAAAACATATGCATAACTTTTTTCAGATTATTTTCAATCATCAAATGTTGACCCGTGCATTGGTCAACATTTGATCTACGCGGGAACGATGGTAGCGGCTATCGGGGTTTTTGGGGTCGCCGATTACATTGAGAGGGTGGTTTAACCTCCACGTAACGTAACGTCACTTTCAAGGTCATTTGAAGTTTAAGTGAAGAAAAAAATTGGAAAAATTCATACATTTGTTTTCGAGGTCGCTTAATCTGAATCCGGCATTTATTTACATTTATTTTAGAGGTCACCCAAGGTTATTTTGCGACAGCAATGTTAGGTACGATTCGAAAAATCAGAAAACAAATTCGTACATATGTTTTAAAGGTTGGCGAATCGGAATCTAAGGTCAGTTAACCCCCCTTAGGTCAGGTTCAAGGTTATTTGAAAATCAAGTGAAGAAAGAAGCATAAATCCGAAATGTAAATAAACTTCGGATTCAGCGACCTCGAAAACATACGCATTAATTTTTCCGATGATTTTTTTACTTGACCTTTAAATGACCTTGAACCTGACGTGATGGAGGTTAACCAACCCTCTCATCTTAATCAGCGACCCCAAAACACGACCAATATACACAGGACCTATAAAGAGTGCCAATTTTAAAACTCGATAGTTTTAACCAATTGCTGACGGCGCCTAAATGATTCCATTATCATTTTTTAAAATGCGTTTAAAAGCTTGAGATTTGTAGTATATGTGAAAATAACTCAAATATCTAAATGCCATATTCTGGTTTCTAATCAATTTGCAAAATTGTCTATTTTTTTAAACGAAATTGGATTGAAAAATTATTGTGCAAAAACTATCAAACCTACTTTGGCCAGAATAAAAATCATGATTTAAAAAAAATAAAAATCAATAATTTTTGCTTATACTTTGTTTTGTTAATAAACAAATATTTTTAGGCAGGAATAGTACAGATACGAAGCAAAACTGGAGAAGTTTTAACATGCAAATTTCGTTCGCGTAGTTTGCGCCTTTGTCGAAACTTTTATTAACGTGAAAATTTCGTCCACGCAGTATTGCAAGTTGCCGCTTTGTCGAAACTTTTAATAACTGGCAGAAAACGCCCGGCTATATAAACGATACGCACTTATTTTAGTTATCAGTACAAAACATTTGGACTCATGACGAGCCGGGCGGAAAGGAATTTGGTATTTGGCAGCATTTTATAGAAAAAAAAATAGGTGGGCAAACTAGGTTGTAGGTAGAGCAGTAGGTATGTAAAAAGTGTGGTAAAAAATTGCAAGTTGTTAAGTTTACTACCCTTGGCAAGGTCTAGTGGACAGACTAGTCATTGGGCAACGCAATAGTGAAATTAGTGATATCAGCACTGGTCATGAAACTCTTCATGGTGATTGTAAGTCACAGCCTGGAACTAGCCAAAGTGAAATTATCCAGTTTGCAAAGACACAGAGGAGCGATAACTGTGAAAAGGGAAGTGTATGTGGACGTGAAAATAGTGGAAGTAGCGGTCGTTTGGATTCTTTTGTTGTACGAACAAACAAATAGCAACAGCCGTTTACGCAACAAATTGCAGTTTTAGAGCTATAGAAAATAAGGAGGTTCGAAGGGCCATAGAAATGCTAAGACCGGGTTACCTTCCACCATCTAGATTTCACTTGTCATCAACGCTCTTGAATTAAATATTTCAAGAAAAATCTAATTGTTTTAACGGCTTCGGTGAATTTTAACTTCATTTTTAAACAGCAATATTTTGATAAAAGAATTTTTTCACTTGTTTGTTACACCATAATAAACCACATATGGTCTTTATTAATTTTTCACTCAAATTATCACAAAATAAAATAATTTCTTTATTTCCCACATAAAATACGTATATTAAAGTAATATGGCCGACTAACATGAAAAAAGTAAGAAAGAATACCTACAAAACGAAATGATACAATGGCGTTTTGTTTACGATTACCTCCTTGAATAAGCAATTTTTCCAGATGTATTCTAATAATTTGTTATTATTGAAGGTTGTTTTTTTTTCCATTTACCAGAAATGAAGTTTGTTTATAGAAAAAAACCAACCAGAACTTCCAAATTATTTCCTAGTTCTGGTTAGTTGTCGTTAGGTTTTTCTCGTTAAATTGTAAACTTTCTTTATCATAAATGCGCCGTCGAACAAAATGAAAAAAATGTCTGATCATAATTTTTCGATTTTTTATAGGCAAAAATAGGGTGGATCTCACTTCCAAATAATTACCTTATTTAAAAAATATATATATGTTTTTGTATTTTCTGTATTTTTATTTAATCCATAATACTTTAAAGCTAAATTTTAATCCTTTTTTTTGATCGGACAACGTCGCAAATTCTGGCCTTTTATTAACCTAAAAAGATAGTATTTTTTGATTTCGAATTTCATTTTTCTCCGCAAAAATGCATTTTTTCTAATTGAAATCTACTAAACAAAATGTGTTCTTTTTATCTGTAATAGTTATTTTTTAAAATCGAATGGAGCTAAACGACACCGTATCCTGTTTTAATAAGTTATCTGGACAATTTGTTCGCATGTCTTTAAATGGATGGTCATAAGATAATATATAAGAAGGTATTCCAATCCTGCAATGCATAAAGGGAAATATAACAAGCGGTCGCGCTGAGAGTGTGTTTGGTACACTTACTGGCCACTAACTCCCGCAATGATAAAAAAAAATAGTATGAAAATACTTAAAAGGCCAGTTAGTGTGGCGGCGCGACCGCTTGACACATTTCCCATCATGCATTGCGGGATTGGAATACCTTCTTATAAATTATCTTAGATGGTCCAATATACATAATGAGCCGATAATCTGTGTCGTTTTGACTGCATAGGATGGAAACAGTGTTCTTTTAGAATGCATAGATACATCCGGTCATCCCCATACAGCTGACTAGCTTGCCAAATTGGCTATTAACTCAATAAATAAGTGCAAAAATGAATATAACTATAAAGTTACCAGTATTGTTACAGATAATGCAAGCAACATGGTCTTCTTCTCCTTGGAAGTCGTCTTGATTCACTACCGGAGGCAGCGCAGCCTCTTGGGCTTTTTGTGCCTAATCTCTGGAAGCAACATGGTCAGTATGAAAAGAAAAATTACTAAGTCGTCCAATTACCCTTTATTTACATATGGTTGTTCGGCACACTTACTTAGTTTGCTCTCCAGAACATACTACATATTGTGAAATACTTCAGAAATACCCAAGTGCTTGGTATATATGTAAAGAAAAAGGAGGCAAAAAATTGGTCTTGCCTCAGGATGTTCAATGGAATACACTTTCAGATTGTCTTGAGATCTACATTAATGAGTGGCGAAAATTATTATTAATATGTGAAGAGCATAAAGATCAAATTGATCCAGTGATTTTTAAAAGTTCTAGATATCTGTACTAAAAGGATGGCTAAAGATTTTCTACAGTTGCTAAAACCAATTCTATAGTACTGGATGCAATGCAACAAAAAGGTACATTTTTATCTCAAGCATTTTACTTATGGAAAAAGTTGCTATTGTTGACAGTTTTGATTTTGAAGAAAGAAGCTTCCGTCAATATCAATTATTTAAGAACAGATAGGTTTAAGATCTAACCCCCTTTTACTTTTTAGCATATATTTTGGATCCTACGATAAAAAAAGAAGAATATCCACATTACTAACTGAAGAGAGATGCTTTACAGATTGTTGCCAAATGTTTTGCAGACACAGGATTATTACCATTACTAATTAAGTTGGAGGCTGAGTCGGACCCTTTTCACAGAGCAAATAATCAAAAATGTAACAGCAGTACAGTGGTGGAGATCTCAAGATGTTTCAGATATTAAGAAAGTGCTCCCTATAGTGATTTTTGTTTTGTGTGCTTGTGCTTCGTCTGCTGATATCGAAAGGGTCTTTTCTACTTATGGACTCGTACATTCAGATATAAGAAACAGACTTGGCAGAGACAAAGCAGCTAAACTAGTATTTCTATTTAGGCATTATAACACTTGAGTTTTTTTATATATATTATATATTTCTTTAAATTAATTATTTTTTTGTATTTAAAAGGTTTTTTTAGTTTTATGTTTTTTTTTTAACTTTTATTTTTGTAATAACCAGCTGTTCTTTTCGATTATTATAATAAAATCATGAATAACACCATATTTTTTGTATGAAAAATATATTTTGTGTTAAAATTTTAAAACTCTTTTTTAAATTAATCATGAATATTGATTAAAAAATCATGATTTTCATCCTCTTAACCCTGGTTCTGGCATGATGTTTCATCACAGCATAAAGTTTTTCCTGGCAAAATATAAAGGCTTTCAGAAATATTTAAAGGGTAAAAAAAAATACTTTTTTGGATTTTTTGGTTTATTGTTACTTTGCAACAAAGTTAATGCTTTTAAAGTTATGAGCGATTTAAGTAGAAAAAATGCGTTTTTTTTTATCTAACAAATGTTCTGTACCAAAGTGAGGGGGAGCATATATAAATTTTTCTAACGAGTTTTTAATAAAAACATCCAACAACTCTTGTTTTCTTAATGACAAGGCTTGGTTGTAGTGTTCTTTTTTGCTTAAATTTTCCTTAGTACCACATTATTTATTTAAATGTAAAACTACTTCAAAAAACAAACAAATTATGAAATAAAGATTATTATTATTATTATTACTTCAATCTGCAAAAAGATATAGGAAGGCCAAAGGAAAGTAATAGTTAGAACTAGGAAATTTGAAAATAAATGTATTTTATAAAATAAACCAACCTTACTGGTTAACACTCTTCTACTTGATTACAATGATAAATGGACATAAAATTTATTGGCAAATTCCAAACTTTTTAAATTCACCACAGGGTAAAAAGTATATGAAATAAACATAATTAAGTTCCAAATTTTATTTGATATATATAAAACAAATTATATATTGAAAAAAGTGGTTAATAAAATAGTTTATTGGGGTAAAACAAAAATATGTTTCCTAACCTCTGAGAATTCCAAATAAAGAAAGATTAGACTTTTAATTATTAATCACAATTAATATTATAAAATAATAACTAATTTTTGATTGTATGAATGTTTTTGCGTTTATTGTTATTTTATTTTTGCTATGAAAAACTAGGTATATAATATCATAAATACATTGGTAAATACTAAAGAAATATCTGCGCATGATATTCTATTGCATTTTTCCTGAAAGTTTATAATTTAAAAACATCATATCATCAAAAACTAAAAAAATAAATACAAGCCATCATGCCCAGATCTTTTATGATGTACGGTCATTTTAAAGTAGTAATTTTATTCGTCTATATACAGTCATTCACCACGTAATGGATATTTACTTAATTTAAAAGAGAAAAACAGTCTTAAAAATAAAATAGTACAGTCAAGTTAAATATAATTTTTGTAAATAAAATATAGATTCAAATTAAATAAATATCGTAAAATTGCTACTATTCATTAAAATACAATATATACACAAATTAAAATGAACGTACATGTTTGACGCATTAAAATAGATAGGGAAGCAAAGAGGCTGTCGTGTTTGGGCTCTTTTTAGCCTCTGTGTAAACTTTCTGAGCAACTATACACCTATTGATCAAAATTTAAAACCCTCATTCGGGACATTCGTATTAGGATCGAAATTAAATTCACCATCTGCTGCAGTTGGAGCTAAATCGGGATCATCATCAGCCTAAAAAAAAATACAAAACTGAAAAAAATACCAACCTTGGAAATAAATACAAATTTTAATAACAAAAGCAGGTCTATTATTTTAAGATCTTAACTGGTTTCCTCCTCAAAGAGAGTTTAAAATATAATCTCAGGTAAATATTTTAGTAATATATATCCACATAAAAGTATCAGATTTGTATGTAAATTAACATAGGTATTTTAATTACCCCTGAAAAAAATTAGAAAATTATTTTAAATGACTTGAGGTATTCCATTATGAAAATCGCCCACTTTATACTGACTGACTCACTCATTCATTCACTGAGTCATCAAAATTATAGGAAGGTACTTAGTAAGAAAGTATTAGTATGTATCCTAGGAACAAGAAGCAGTGTTTTGAGTATGCAGTTTATTTCGAATAAAATGGTGGACTGAACTACTGGTCTAATTTCAGATCTCAGAAATTTAAGAGATCGCTATTTTTGGATAAGAACGTGGTCCCTATTTTACATTGATGTGTTTTTGATATCACATAATTTATTAATAGGTCCCGGATTTCGGAACGAGCTTGTTCCCTATACATTTTTTAAGTCTGGTAAATTCATTGGCGTGCGGATTAAGGAGATATTAAACTTACTTACTTACTTAACATACTTTATTGAATTACTATAATATACAATAATTCAAAAGGAGATATTAAATATAAATAAAATTTAAAAAATGTGAAATAACAACATAACAGGAGTGTTTTACAATTTATTTGCATTACATGATATAACTAACGTCTTTTCAAAGTTCGTTTCGGTAAAATTGGTTCATTTATAATTTAAATATTTTTAAAAATACATTAGGAAACATTAGAAATATTTGGTAATATAAAAATAAAAACTACAAAACTCAAAAAACTAAACATTTAATAAAAGTTTGTCATAGGTAATACCATAATGCAATAGCAAATTTCGATTTTTTGACATTTCAAATGAGGTTATTTATACATAAGTAAAATTGTCATCCAAAAATTAGAACGCAAAATACCTTATTATAAATAAAAGTTGCAATATGGAAAAACCATAAAATATGTCTAAGTCTAAAAAAGCTCCTTTCGCTTTCGACATTACAGCTTGTAACCGAAGTAAATCGAAAATTATTTTACAAGTCAGTCCTTTTATTTTGTAGTGCCTCAAAAATATGTTTTATTTCTTAAAATCCTGGATTTCTTTCCAAGATTTTTTGTACATACAATTTTAATTTGTCACCAATTTCATTAGGAACAGATTTAAGCTCGTTTAAAGCAATTTGAAATACATAGAATGAAGGCACTAGGGGGACGTTGTTATAACTGTTTAATCACATTCGGAAGATATCCAAAATTTTCAAAAATAAATTTTAAATCAGATTTAACATTTGGTGCATTTATAACTTCTTTACTTTTTTTCACACCTAAAGCATCATCTTGTAAACTGTCGATAACATTTTTTACCACATTATAATTTATATGGTAATATGTTAACTGCTGATAGTCATATTCCCCTTTGTAATAGCAGGTTGTGGCGGTAATGCGACATTAGGACACATATCTTTAAATTTCGTAATACGCGCAGGTGACTTATTTTTTTTTTACCTCGATAACCAAAGTATCAAAAAGTGGATAAAAGTTACGTACCATTTCGCATATTCTATGTAGGGCATGGGGGCAAACTATTGTTTTTTTTGTGGAATGGCTCGATTTTGAATAAACAAGTGGATTTAATTTTTTAATACGGAATTCCCTTCTGTCCACGCAGGGTTGGCTTTGAGTTATTTTTCTGAATTATTTTGCTTCAATATGGATTCTAAGTTTAAATTTAAATGCTGTGCTAATAAAACATTCAGTAATTTCTATTGTGTTACATGCTTTAATATCTTTCACCCTAGTTGCCTTGATAGAAATTTTAAAACACATATAAAACTAGAAAAACAGAAAATTTATTGCTCCAGAGAATGCAGGAACTTAGATGTAGAAAATATTCCTAAACTGGAGTTGATGGTTAATGAATTAGAAAGATTGAGGCAGGCAAATCACGAATTTAAATTGCAACTCCTTGAAAATAATGAAAAATTTGAGGTTCTTGAGTCTGAAAAAGATAAAATTATCACGACACTTAATGAAAATATAGACAGCCTTAAGAAATAAATTAAAGCCAGAGATAACCTTTATAGGAAACAACGAAAAAAAACGCAAGAGTTTGAGGATGAGGTATTTGAATCAGAGAGGAAAATGGTTGAATCTTTGAACGCAAAACGGGAAGAATTAGTCTCCTTACGTAATGAACTTGCTAAGTTATCAAGTCAGAAGCTTTCCCTAGAGAACACAGTATCTTCACAGGCCGACAAAATATTAAGTCTGCAGAAGGACTTAGGGGAATTGAGCGAGTTTTATTAAAAGCATGGTTACTTCAATAAAAGCTCTTGAGGCTGAAAATCAGTCCTACTATTCAGAAATAGGAAAGCTGAATGTCAAGTTAGAAGCCCTTAAGATACCTAAACCTGCAAATTGCTGCCTTAATTCGTTTGGTTCTGGAGAACTTCAAAAACCAATTAACCCATCCACCTCGGGGCTAGATGCATATTTGGGAGATCATGGAGTTCGGCATGGTAAGAGGAATGCACACGGTGAAGTAAATCTGATTAGAAAAGAGAAGGTACTGATATATGGTGATTCCAGCGCTCGAAATTATTCTGCGGTTCTAGGTCGTTACCTAGATGATAAGTACGAAACAACAGGCTATGTTGCTAGTGGTGCAACGTCGCAGCAAATTAGTAAGACTGTATTTCCACTAATTATTGATCACATGGAAAAAGACTATGTTATATTTTGTTTAAACCTTTCGTTCACGGTGCCAAACTATTCTCTACTAAGAAATATTTTGGCAGTGGGAAGGTCGACTAATTTATTGTTATGTCTCAAATGTGATTTTAAATTTTTTTCTAGAAATAAGTATTTTAGAATTATAAATTTTATAAGGTCCTATATAAGTGATAAAAATATTTCGGTGAGATTAATTACCGATACTTCGGAAGAGTTTGGGTACCGATATACGACTGGTTCATTGTGTAAATTATTTTCTTTTTATATTAGTGAAGTTCAGAACACATCTAAAGTTGTACTAAGATCAGTGCCTATAAGCAATCTAAGTGACCATGTTAATGATAGTAAAACATCAGAAGGATTGTTTTTCAATCTTTCATCTTCTTCTTTTTTAGGACTGACTTCTCCCAGAGTGAACTTACCCTAGTATTATTAAATATTCAGTCTGTCAGAAATAAGACTGACGAATTGTTTTTATTTTTAGAATCTTTAAGATTTCCTAGTATTGTAGTATTGGTTGAGCATTGGTTAAGGTGAACCATTTTATTTGCCAGATTATGCGCTGGTATCAAAATACTCACGTACGCAATGTAATAATGGTGGTAGTTTGATCTTGGTCCAAAAAGATATTTTAAATAATTTTAATTTTATTTGTATAGATAGATTTGACTACTTGTTAGAGGAAAAGCTTTTTGAATTTTCAATTGTATATTCGGCTAAATTAAATTTGTATATTTTAGGTATTTATAGATCGCCTTCCTCTGATATTGGCTTATTCTTTGACAGACTAGAAATGTTTTTGACTCAGGTCTCTGTAAATGCCTCCTTAGTCTTGACCGGAGATTTGAACATTGATTTCTCGGACAGATCAAGTCGGAATACTCGAATACTGACTGATCTGTTGAGTTCGTTTGGTCTTTTGATGCATGTTGACCGGCCGACTCGGATTTCGGCATTGTCTTCGTCCATTTTGGATTATGTTTGTACAAATTTGGGGAAGGATCAGGTTATATGTTCTACTGTTGGTGCCGGGTTGTCGGATCACGAGGCTGTTGTTGGTTCGTTGCAGATTGGTTTGTCTGAGACTAAAAGTAATGTAAGATATGGTAGGCTATATAGCAGGAGAAATTTTGACAAATTCTTATTATTGTGTAATCAGTCCGACTGGAATAGTGTTTTGGCTACTAATGATCCCTTGCAAGAATTTCATTCAATGTTGAGCAATAACTTTAACCTAGCATTTCCCATTATTAGGATTAAAAAAAAGAAAAGAAAGCCCTGGTACACAAAAGGATTAAGAGTTTCCGGGAAAAATATGCGCTCACTTCACTATATCAGAAAATTTGCGAATGAAAATACGATATTTTTAAATTACTTTAATGGATATCGCAGAATTTATAGAAGAACTATCAAATCTGCAAAGAAAACTTACTTTCAGGAAAGAATTGCACGGTCGAGAAACAAAGCAAGGGAGTCTTGGAAGATTGTCAATAAATTAAGAGGCAAAAATAATAATATTACACCTACAACTAATAGCTTAAGTGCGGCCGAGCTCAATTCATATTACTGTAGTATTGCCGGCAAGCTGGCACAAAAAATATCACAAACGAAAGATCCTCGTGATTACTTGGATCATCTATCAGTGTCTGAAACATTTTTCTTTGTGCCCTGTACTGCTGAGGAAATTCGGGGGTTGCTTGGTAAAATTAAGAATAAGAATGCTTCGGGGTGGGATAGGCAGTCTGTTAAAATATTTTTGACTTTGCCAGAGAGTGCCTTGCAGGTTTTGGCCGACGCAATAAATTCTTCCTTTCTTACAGGTAACTTTCCATCCTGCCTGAAAAGGCTGTAATCATTCCGCTTTTAAGGGTGGCGATCACGGCAATCCTTCAAACTTTCGACCTATAGCATTGCTGCCTACCTTGGCGAAGATAGTGGAAAAAATTGTCAAGATGAGGATGATGTCTTTTATGAATGAACACAAACTTATGAACGAATGTCAGTTTGCCTTTCAGGACCGGACGGGCACGAGCGATGCTATCTTTGAGTTTCTTGAGCATCTGTATTTCCACCTGAACTCTGGGGAGGCTGCCGCTGCGGTGTTTTGCGATCTGTCGAAAGCATTCGACTGTGTGGACCACCAGATACTGCTCTGGAAGTTGGAGGCACATGGATTTAGGGGGATTGCTCTGGAGTGGTTTCGCTCTTATCTGTCTGGGCGTGTTCAGACGGTTGTTTATAATGATGTTAATTCTGACGAACTCAGTGCTGGGGTTGGTGTTCCTCAAGGTTCGGTTCTGGGTCCGCTACTGTTCCTCATCTACGTTAACGACTTGCCTCGCCTTTCAATAGCTGGAAGGTTCACTGTTTTCGGGATGATACCACCATTCTTTGGCATGATACTGACATTAATCGGTTAAAGGGCAATTTAATTATCGACTTGTGTAAGATAAAACAGTGGTGTGATGCAAATTTATTATCTTTTAATATTTCGCAGACTAATATCTTGACGTTTAGGTGTTACTTGGATAACATTTGTTTGGCAGATGAGTTAATTGCTATGCCAAATGCAATTAAATTTTGGGATTAACTATTGACAGCAATCTGAAGTTTGAAAATCACATTGATAATTTATGTAATAAACTCTCTTCAGGTTGTTATGCACTGAGGGTTATATATAACAATCTGGACTTATCTATTGCAAGAAATTCCTATTTTTCACTAATCGAATCCCATCTTCGTTATGGTATTTGTTTTTGGGGATCATGTTCTCAATATCTGTTCGGATCTGTGTTTGTGTTACAAAAGAGAGGGGTTCGTGAATCCTGTCGTCCCTTGTTCGTCAGACACTCTATCTTAACCCTAACTTGTATTTATATTTTGGAGGTGGTCTGTTTAGTTTTTAAAAAGTATAAGGATGAACTGTCATTGCCAACTCATTACAACCTGCGTCAGACTTTTACCCTTAACATGCCCATTCCTCGCTCTGAACTAATTAAAAGGTCATTTATTTATGAGGGAAAGAAAATTTTTAATAGGCTGCCTCTGTTATTGAGGAGGCAACAGTGCCATAAAGGGTTTAGAAGACTGACAAAGAGGTTTTTAACTGAGAAGGCATACTACACTCTTGACGAGTTTTATAATGACAGATAGATGTGTTGGTTGACTGGACAATATATAGAATTGACTTATTTATTGTCTAGTAGTGTAAGCGTTTTATTTTTTTAGTTTGATCTTTGTTTGACTGCTCTGTAAAAATATTTTGTTGTTGCTTTAACTTTGTACATCTAATTTTAAAAATGACTTATCTGCTTAATTGTATATTGTATATTTTATTATAGGTATTATAAATATGGCTTTGTCTACGATATTTTTGTGTCATTTGACAATAAAGCTATTTTTTGACTTTGACTTTGACCTGCATTCTGCAAATATGCAGCACTATCCGAAAAAAACAAAAGGCCACTTTTCTGAATAATAGTGACTCACAGTAGTAAAGTAATACTTTCTACTACAGATTTTGTTATTGCCTCACTATTGGTTTTAGAAAGAAATTTACTGTTAATTAAATATCAGTT
Source organism: Listronotus oregonensis (assembly GCA_019359885.1). NCBI lineage: Eukaryota > Metazoa > Arthropoda > Insecta > Coleoptera > Curculionidae > Listronotus > Listronotus oregonensis. Next base: position 113,084 of record JAHBCN010000344.1, read on the forward strand.
TTCAGGTTCGTGATAACTTAAAGGTGCAACTATAATATTAGTAACATATCTTTCCTTGATATCAGTGGTTTCATCGACACTAAACCTAAACTTTTTCCGTCCATATTGTGTCGTATTTTGTCCTTAGTTTTTTAAATGGACTTTATCAACATAGTTTCATGCAGAGTTAATTAGTCTGGTACTTTTCTGTGGTAGTATTTATGTCCCAGTGGACCAATAATTTATTTTATGAAGAAGAATATCAGCTGCAATAAAAGCTTTACACAAATCCATGCAGAAGTCTGCGTTTGATACATAATGTTCTCGTTCTGTAGATTTGGATGCCCCCGGAAAACTTTGCATATTTTCTAAATGTTGTAAACCTTTAACATGTCGCTCAATTTGATATGGTCTTGTACAAATAAATTAAGAATTATAAATTCTGCACCAAACTCCAACTGCACCATTTTCTTAAGCCAGTCAATAAGCCTGATTTAAAAACCAAGCGTAGGTCAATGCGAATGTCTCTCCTACAAACCCTTAAACTTATTTTGGATTGGGGCGCCAAAAATCTTGTTCAGTTTAATGCTTCCAAAACACAGCAGGTTCGCTGTGGCGAAGAAATCTATCAATGCTCATGCGTTACATATGAGCGACAAAGTTTTGCAGAACAAAGAGTCATTAATTCTTGTCGGTGTTACTTTTAAGAATAACCTTAACTGGCACAAACACATTACATCCATAGCTTCAGCAGCTTTAAAAAAGCTTGGATTCCTCTTTCGAGCCAGAAATGATTTTTTTTCCAATCTGTATACCCATTATGTATCCCAAATTAGACCTTCTTTAGAATATTGTTTTTATGTCTGTGGAATGGCGTCTCCCACAACTCATTTAGAGAAGAGCTGTTCGTCTTATAAATAATCCCACGCTTACAGAAAAGCTTCGTCCTCTTGCCCACCGACGAGCTGTAGGGGACCTGTCGCTCTTCTTTAGGTATTTTCACGGCTTCTGCTCAGAGGAGTTTCAGTATAATACCTCCTCTGACAGCTTCCAACGAAGCAACACTTGGTGCAACTTTTATGCATCCTTTTACAGTTTAACTAGAGAGACCCTGAACTTCCTGCTTTCGTAGTTCCTTCATCGCTAGAGTGTCCAGACTATGGAAACTGCTACCCGCAAAAGGTTTACCTTCTTCTTCCAGTATCCAAATATTTAAGTCCCGTGTGAACAAACTCCCTCTCACCACACTTAAGACACCCACGGTACGTTAGTGCTTGGACAACAGCCTTCGTGGACTGTCCAAAGATAAAAAAACACCTATTTTACTTTCAAATAAAAAAGTAGAATATGGAAGGAGCCACTCCAACTTCATTTTTTTAACTTGCACTCATTATTTATTTGTCTGTAAGCGACTTACACCTGTTTAAATATAACAAATTATTTTGGCACAAATATAATATGATGTACCCCTCGATTTACCCTAGGTAACGGAACTGGTTTTTACGAGTTCACAACAAATAGGCCCGGAGAGTTTTCGTACTGCACTTGGAGAGTTGCATTTCCACCAACAAAACTATGTTTGAGGGGTTAATTTCATAAATATGAACCCTAATCGAGGTGCAATCAAATATTTGTAAATTTATAATGACAAAAAGTCTATTTTAATTCATTTCATATAATTTATATAAAAGCATTATAAAATATCCTAGTTTAATTCTTTTGTTATTGCAAAAACTCCTCTAAATTTTTTACTATTGCCACGGCTTTTGTATTATTCTACAAGAAATCACACCGAATAAAAATACCAAAATAAAAACCATAAATACGAAAGGAAGTTGAGTTATTTATTGCATTTTTATTTGGTATATTCTATATCATTTTAAGCTCGAAATTGTAATAGTTTTTTATCGATGTCCGGTCTCTATTTATTAATAAATCTACTTTAACTTTTTAACAAAATTATTACCAAAAAGATTGTAACAATCATTTTTGTATGAGTAAGCACATAAGGGAATTCAGTTTAAGAAAAAAGGACAACCAAAATTTGAAAAAGTGGTCGCTTTAATTGCAGTTAATAGCAGTAATTGGCTAAACACCTATGAATCTACTGTTCCTTTATGATTCTTTTCTTACTATGTACCTTATTTTTATAGTTTGTTCTATTTTTAGAGACATATCATGAGCATTAGATAATGAATAGTTTTTTAACGTTCTATTTGAGTACATTACTAAAATTTGACTTACATCTCCACTGAAGTATTGTTCTATAATATCATATGCCAACTTGTAAATCTCAATATTGTCATGATTCTGCAATTGTTCAATTTTGTCTAATCCATTGCATTCTTCTATCATAGTGCACAGTTGCTCAACTTGAGGCCCAGCCATTTTTAACATATTATTTATACCATCAAGCACCACCTAAATAATTATAATGAATTTAAAAAAAAAACTATTTTTATGCCACAAAATAAACTAAACATGTAAAAGATTTTTTTTCATATTTGCAAGTAACTACTTAAATAAATATAAAAAAAATTATTTAAAATATCAAAATTAGAAGGCATATATATGTGTATAACCATTCTTACCTGAATAACTGTTGCATCTTTACAATTAAGTAAATCACAGAATGGTGGTATTACACCTTCTTGTATAAGTCGCGCTACTTGTTCTTTATTACCACCAATAGTTAAATTGGAAATTGCCCAAGCTGCTTCTTTTTGAGTCTGGAAGTCACCTTTGCTAAGATTATGTATGATTTTTGGCAAAAGTCCTAAAAATCATAAAAAAGTTTATCAGTAAAATAAAGACAGGAATACTAAAGTTTTTAAGTAACTACTAAAATATTACAAAAATAAAACAATCTTGTAAAAAATTTACCATTAATATTACCAGAATAAATGGTACAACAAAATATAAACTGGATTTTAATAGGTTGCTCTTGATTTATGATAATTACTAACATATATTTAATAATTTTTTATTGCTAAGTAACACACTGCACTTGAAAAGGGAATCGTCCTATAAGTAACAACCATAATGTTATTTACATTTTCAGATGTCTCTTACAATACTTAAAAAACACTATTTGAACATCTTACCTGCGTTTATAACTGCTTGTACTTGTCGTTGATTGCCTGCAGTGATATTAGACAAAAACCAAACAGCTTCTTTGCAGATTTTGTCTTTAGGATGAGTAAGCAATGCCGGAAAATGTGACAGAGCATCACAATTAAGAACCACCTAAAAATAAAAATATACAGAAAACTAAAAAATGGATTATATTTGGAATAAAGAATAGAATAAATTGCAAATGTCGCTTTTAAATAACCATTATATCCGTTTAGCTCAATGTAAAATATTTTTAAATTAAAAACAGCCAAAATACAAAACCGATAAAATCTTACTTTTCAATAAATTTTTATTTTTGGGGTAAAAAAATAATATAGAAAAGTTTGAAAATATAATATAACCAAAAAAATACTAAATAGGTAACATATTTTATAGTTATCACTCATGTTCCAAATTGTTATTCTTCCGGACAAATAAAAAACTTGTGGGAATAGTCAGTTTTTATTTCTGACACACTCCACCTGTTTCATATTATTTAATGAGAATGTTATGGTCCTATTTTCACTCTACTTCAATTGAGTCTTGGCGATGTGCAGGTCTGACTGGATAAAACCAAGAATATTAAAAATCAGGGAAAGAAACTTGAAACAATATGGGTAGATTTTTTATCAAAGAAAGTAAGAGACAGCCTGTTAATATTAGCCTTATAGTTAAGAAGAGAAAGAAATACAGTTTTACATTCAGGATATTACAGGAATAAAGGAAAGGACACAGTGGGTAGTTTAGGCTCGTGAGCGACACTTTGTGTTGTTCTATTGGCAGCTGCAAGGAAAGCAATTATACCATTAAATTCTTTATAGCCCAGTCAATAAAACTTTTTTGTCGCAACAAATTAGTGGAAGGCTGGATTTTTTATATGTGATACTACCTTATGAGATATGTATTTTCCCAAAAGTGCCAGTCTCTCCCCCTTGAGCTTTCCTTCCTCCCCCTCAAAGCTAGAATAAACAGAGTTTTCATATATTGACTGTAGAATGCTTATTATTTACACTAGAGTGTTTTTTTTTAAATGTTCCTAAATAGATTCTCTAGAGCAGTGGTTCCCAAACTGGGGGGCGCGCCCCCCCGGGGAGGCGCAAAGCAACATTAAGGGGGGCGCGAGAGCTCAGAAATATTAATACAAGTTTTTAGATTTAAAATAACAAAAAATCAGTTAAAATGAAAAAAGAAGATTTATATATGAAAACGTCGTCTGCAAGCTTAAACTCCAAATTTTTTCTCATTTCCGAAATTGGCTTCATTAAGGGAGAATAGTAAGGACACTGCTAAAAACAAAGAGAATACAACATATATTATACCTCATCTAGAAAGTCCCTGCAATAAATTCCAACAATATTTTTCTAATTTACATGACAATGATGAACATAAATTTGCCTAAAATCATTTTAATTTTGATATAAACATCATAAGAAAGGCAAGAACAAGCAATCGACTGAAAACACGACTCAGTGGCGAAAAATGACTGAAAATTTGGTGATTACTGGATTTTGAATAAAATATCTTCCAATCTATCCTTTAATCGCGGAAATGGCTTTGAAATTTTACATACCATTCTCGACAACCTACTTTGTGAAAAAGGATTTTCTATTTTAATTGAAATTAGAACAAAAAAATGGAGCCGGCTTGATGTTGCTAGTGACCTACATTGTGCACTTTCAAAGATAAAACCAAGAATTTCCGACCTCGTTAAGAAAATGCAGCACCATACTTCGCGATATATTAGATTAGTGTTCAAATATTATGTTTGTAAATAAATGCCTTTATTTAGTAAAAGAAATGTGTCTGTATAGTCGGGGGAAGTGGGGGCGCGCGACTATTTCTTAATTTCAAAAAGGGGGCGCTATAAAAATAAGTTTGGGAACCACTGCTCTAGAGTATTTGTATAAAAACATTTTTTATTAAACCTTTGGTTTTTCAGATATACCAGTGAAAAGTGAAAAAAACCTGAAATTTTTAGTAAAATTTTTTTATTTTTTCTCTGCAACCTTGTAATTGTGAGATTAAGTAAAAATTTAATATATAACACCTGTAGCACACATTTTAAGCTTTTAAAATATATAGTACATCAGTCTTATGATTGTACTGGCGTAGAACAAAGCACCGCTAAAGAAAGCGGGCGCTTGCCGCTCCCGCATCACGTTATCATTTCAAAAATCCACTTAAGCTCTTCAGTAAGACCAATAGTTCCTACATTGTACGGTTTTTTACACCCGTTTGTACTTACAGATAGTTTATAGTTACATATTGATCTATTTACAATATTTACAAATATTTGATTGATCACCAAGCACAGCTTTACCTTTTACAAGGTAGTTAAGTCGTCTGCGTCTTCATCGAGGTTTGGAGAGTTAAGGCACACAGACCGTTGCAATTCTCGCACATTGCAGAACAGTTCACTCCAGATTTTCTACATTTGCAGTAATCTCCGCATGGTTTTCTGCAAGAGCATGAGATTAAACACAGTAGGTCATTGGGGGCGAATGGCTCTGTGTTAGGAACAGGCCTTAAAGCCTTTTTCGTCATTCCATTCTCTCTCATGGTAGCGTACTTCGTACTTCCAACCCCATTCCGTTGGATTAAGCTTATTTTCTATCCAAAATTGAACTTGAAGATAAATTCTCAACAAATGTTGATGAGCTGCAGTCGAGGTTGGAGGTAGTTTTACTAGGTCGAAGTTGGATCTTAAAGTAGATGGAAGTGAATTTGAAATATCTGCTCTCATTCAAGTTTGAATACTTTCCAAGGCCATACAACTCAAGAATAAACTTTTCGCCATTTTCTTAGAGTTCATCACGAGATAAATTCTCATCCAAAAATTTCTCCGCTTGAAGCTTTGCTTGTGGCTTGGTTTTTAAAGCTTCAACAGACTTTGTCTTACCCAAGCCCTAAAAAGACGAAGTTGTATCACATCCAGTAACTGCATATGTAAACAGAAGGTGCCGTCTAATATCTTTATACATATTGACAAGTTTCTGACATCATAACCGACTGTTTGGTTTTTACCAAAAACGGCTTGTTTGTATATTAAAGGTTTGTTCTCCGGCGTCAAAGCAACTAGTAAGACCAAGAGGTCTGTGTCTGATCCTACGACAATAACTTTTGTAAACCTTTCTTGTTGGTAAATTCCACACTGCACAATATCCAAATCTTCATCAGCTTCAGCTGTCACAGAGCATATGCCTCTTTTAGCAAGTTCTTCACTCAGATTTTCAATCATTTTTCTCTTGTTGACTTTGTTTGCGAGGAAAGGCTCTTTTTTCGTGGTACATACTGTGTTTATTGATTGTTCTTCTCCCTTTGTTGTTGGTTCTAAGGGGTATCCGTCAAACACAATGGTTGAGTTGAATCCATATGTATTTATGATATAAGAACAGTAGTTATATACAATTTCACCATAAGTAACATCATTTTGCCAGGGAATACAGTGTATTATACATTTTAAAAGCTTAAAAGATCTTCTGCAACGTTTACTTGTAAAATGTTTGCTTAATCGTACAATTTACTAATTTTCAGAGAAAAAAACAATTTTTGTATCATAAAAATCAGCTTTTTGCTCACTTTCACAATAATATCTGAAAAACTATAGGTTCAATAAAATATGTCTTCCTACAAATACTATAGAGCATCTATTTAGGAACAATTAAAAAAAAATCACTCTGGTATAAATAATAAAAGGCATTAGCATATAAAAATTGAATAATTAAATATTTTACTTTTTTCGACTTGTCATATCTCAAAAACGAATCGGAGTACAATTGTGTGTAAATAGTCAACTCATAGGAAATTTAATGCTCTACAGAAAAGTATAGAAAGGCTTTTGGCGTAGGATGTAAGGAAAAAAGTTATTGAGGAAAAACCAGAGAAAAGTCGAAAAATTTTCAGTTTTCCCCCCTCCCTCATTTAGCACAGGCCCTCGAGGTCAAAAACTTGGAATTATATGTTTTGACCATGCCCGAACAACTCCTGAAAGTTAACATCCGACCTTTTTTCACCTAAAACTACCTTGTTACTGGCCTATATGGACCATATATGAAAACTCTTTATTTTCTACCTTTGAGGGGGAGTGGGGGGAAGAGCTCAAGGGGGAAAGGCGGGGTTTTGGGAAAATACATGTCTCATAAGGGAGTATCACATATAAAAAATCCAGCTTTCCACTAATTTGTTGCGATAAATGGTAATTTCAGGCCTTTATTTACTGGGGTATTAGAGAAGAAGCTTTGGTTGACAAGAGGACAAATATTTATAGTGATAGTGTGGTCATTAATAGGGCGAACGGTTCTCCTTTGATGGAACAATAATTATGGAAAACACCATTCTAGACATGAAAACAGGATTCCAAGTTGGAACTGATTTGAAATTCATACAGTATTTTTATATTAAAGGGAAACAAACTCCAAGTTGTAAATATTGCTCTGGCTAAGGATGTAATGCGTTTATGTCATATTTGGAGTCACTATTGTCCATAAAAAGAGGCAGCTTTTGGCATATTTACTACTGACAATAAATATTGCTTAAAGAAAATTGCGACGTACAATGTTTCTAAAAAAAATAAAATTGTTTTTTGTTAGATATCTTTTTAAAATAAATATTATTTCAAAACACACATGCACATAAGTTGTAAAGAGCTAAATTAGGTTTTTTATTTTATTTACAATGGAACTACCATTATGATAAACTATTTTTACCTGAGTTTGTTCATCAGTTCCAGTCACAATATTTCCTACAGCCCTAAGAGCTGCTGTCTGAACTTTAACTTCTTTATGGCTTAGCAGTGGTATCAATTTGGGTACGACTCCGCTATCTATTACCATTTGGATCTGCTCATTGCCCCCATCAGTCAAATAACTAAGAGCCCAGACAGTATCAACAAGTATCTGAAATAAAAATAATTATAGCATACAAATTGAAACAAATAATGATGTTTTTATTTGTTTTGAAAAAAATACAAAATGTATAATGGTGGTAAATATAGGACATTGACCATAATGTAAAAATCAAATACCAATAAGCTATGGAAAACTCGATGTCATCTGCCATCAGGTTAAATGCTTCACTCGATGGTATTCCAGGAATTCCAATGTAGCTTTGTATGCATCAATAGAATTAATATAAAATGTAATATAACTTTATAGTTGTGTTGTGTAGTAATTTTTATAAAATAATTGAACCTGTCACTTAAAGAGATTTAAAGTGGTAAAGCAGATAAGTACAAACTTAAATTTATAATTAATAAAAAGTCTACCTTAATAATATCAATAACAAGTCAGTAGGACCTAATGTTGGTTAAATTAATATTGGACTCATGCAGGCTGGTCTGTGAGTAAGAGGGTCTTATCTTTACCATCCATTTTGTTCATGGAGGTAGGTAGGTAGGTAGGTTTAAAGTGAGTGGGTATAGCACCCTTCCACCGCGACCGATCGGTCTATTGTGGCTCACACCTTTTTATATTTCTCCCACCAGGTCCAGACTCCTAATAAATCTGATGATTCTGTTGGGAGAGAGATCTTTCACCTCCCCCGGCAACAAGGTGTCATTGCCGAGGATTGCGAATCTTAGTCGTGCCATTGCTGGGCACGAGCACAGTATGTGTTCTGCCGATTCATCCCCCTCCATGCACATGCGGCATTCGGCGTCTTCCGCTAGGCCGATCTTGTGCATGTGGTGTTTAATCTGCAGTGTCCCGTGTACAGTCCACCCCTTGATTGCTCCAGTAGTTTGACAGTAGATTGTTGGTTCGGTGGGCTTATGAATGCCTTCGAGTGTCTAAGACCTGGAAGTCCATGCCAGTACCGAAGATTTTTCACTTTGTGTCCAAGCTAATATGAACTGCTTGGCCGTTCCATAAGATATACCGGTGGCCGGTTCCGGCCCTGTGAATTTTGTTCATGGAGGCAGCGATGTTTGTTAAACGCTACAGAGATAAATTTCCCGCAATATCAACTGTTCATACTTATGACAGAAGAAATAATAATGATATTTTAATAGCTAATTTAAGTTTCTCTGCTTATCGAAAAAGTCCGTTCTGTTTTTGTAGCAGTGTTTTTAATAAGCTGCCTGAACATATAAATGAAATTAATTCATCTAGGCAGTTTAAAAAATCACTGCTGTGCTATCTTTTTGATTAATGTTTTTATGTGTCAATTGCATCCTTTCTAAAGCATTTAAAATGATGGGTTTTATTGGTTGGTTGGTTGGTTACTTGTTTTTTGGCTCTGGTCCTTTACGGTCCCATTTGCCAGCTCATTAGGGGTGGCCACATGTTTGTCTGGCTCGGAACCATCACATGGCCACTAGAAAGTCAGTGGACTATCTACTTGATTAGCAATGCACAATTAGATGCAGCAAAATGTAGTCCCAAAATCCAGGTATAACCAGTTTCTGTCAGAGTCTTTGTCTGTCCTCACGAGTATGTACTCTACGACCGCCTCCTGGTCAACGTCCCCACGTGTGATTCTAAAGAGAAAGGTTTAGAGAATCACTCCGGACTTTGATACTACACTATTACGGCACTACTAACTGGCGGGAGGAATCTCTCCTTGGTCCCCGAGTGTTAAGCACGATTGATTCGGCTCCTCTCACCGCCTTTCCCGGAAAAGCTTGATGGGTTTTATAATGAGACGTTGTTGGGAATTCTCGAATATCCAGGTCCAGGGATTTCAACCCTTTATTATTCATTAGTACAGAGTCACCTGGAGTACTGTTGTATTATCTGGTCACCCTGCTATCAGACCCATGTTAAGCGAATTGAACGTGTTCAAATGAAATTTGCAAATTTCCTACTTTATAGGCTTGGAATGGATAAAAGTCTTTTATCGCACCACCAGCGACTAATTTTACTGGATATTGATAGCCTAGAACTCCGTAGAATTTACCTGACGGTAATATTTGGATTCCAAATAATTAAAAATAATATAAACTGCTCCTATCTTCTTGCGCACATTAACGATCAATAGAAGTCGCACAGATGTGCGATCTAAACTGCACCGTGTCTACGTTTAAGAAAAACCTAAAACCATACTTGCTTCTCACAATTCAGAACTAATAACGAAGAATACTGCTAATTGTAACTTGAGATGCCAATCTTTGCTTTGTCGTCTTATTGTACTCCACTACTGCATCTTTCTGTTTATATTATAATAATAATGTGAGTGTTTTTTTTCCTATTCTTTTAATGGTTGTTTTCTTTTTAAACTAGGGTAGTGTTTATGACAGATATGTCATGATAATTGTAGATTTTTAGCCATCTTCATAAGTGTAAATATTTTGTTTCTGTGTACTATTTGGATATATTCTGTATGTACTTTAAAATAAAATAAATAAATAAAAATATTTTGTTAATATGACACTGTTATAAATTAAAAAAAAAAACGGGAAATATCCAATACACTGTTTTAAGAAAAAATTAATAATGGTGGGGGAGAGGCGAATCGTCGAATGGCAAATCTGATAGCACTATCATGTGGAAGCGGAAACAGAGTGGCAATGTTATTCTACAGGGTGGCGCCTTTTCAATAGATTTTCATAGTATTGAGAAAACTACAAAATATAGAGCAAATATAATGACACATTCTCGAGTTTTATATTTTCGAAAAAACACACCAGAACTAACCAAAACGCTTACTTAGTTAATTAAAATTAGGAATCAATAAAAAATGAGCAAAGAGCTAAAAATTTACAATTTTTTTGTTTTTTTTATAAAAGTAATAAACTTAAGAAATTATGAGTTGATTGCAATGTAGATTTTAAATAGGGTGCACAAAATTTTACCCTTATGAGGTTTTCCTTAATTTTTTTACAAATAACCAATTTCTTTTAAAATACATATAAAGTGTGTGGTTATTTAAAACGATTTTTTTAAATTTTGGAGTGTTTATCGTAATAAGTATCACATAAATTATAGCAATATTTTTACTTAAATTTGTTATAAGTATCAAACCATTAAATTTAATGTACTAGAATTATCATGACGTCAGACTATAGACACTTTGTTTGTAACCCACATCTTCAGTGTTTATTTTTAAACAAATGTAAACTTTTAGAGCCGTGTTGTCAGAATGCTAAGACACATAGGCAGAAAACTGCTCTTTAAGTATTAAAAAGTATTTAAAAAAGAACGTAAGGTAAATATTTACGTGAGGAAAACTGGAACGGAAGTGTCAAATATCTTTAATTTGATTGCTTTAGTATGTTGTCAAAATTTAAATAAGCTAATTAAATCTAAGAAATTTAACAGTTCCGTTCCGGTCTTCCGCACATGAGGACCTACCTTTAGGGTTTGGTTCATTACTTTGTGACCATACATTTTAACTTAATATAATCAAAATATACTTTGTAATAACCAAGTATACATTTTAATTATATATTATATTAATAGGAATTAAAATCTTTGCTGTATCAGTTTACCCATTTTTTGTCGGTTCAGGGTTTTTAAACCTGACTGGCTAAAAATAAATGTCTCATTCTAGAGAGATGTTTTCGATAGTTCAGTCCAAGCATATACCTACTTGAGCCTTACCTTTTGGCCGTGCGAGAGAAAGCACGAAAGGTCTACTATTTTTCTCTCTCGCTCCGCGCGCTGGTTGTTTGGCGGAGAGGGGTATATACCCAGCTTTGCTTTCTGATTAGCGGGTATATACCCCTCTCTGCCAACCAATCGGCGCGTGGAGCGAGAGCGAAGGGATACCTATTCTTTGTCATTCCCACGGCCAAGCGGCAAGTTGCCTCTAGTAGGTATAGAATCAAAGATAGTTCATTAAACTTGATTAATTTAAGATTAAACAAATTTTAATAAACTTTGGGGTTTTAGAAAATAAAGGATAAAAATATTAATAAAGATTAGTAAAAACGTTATACTTATTATATAATTTTGTACCAAAATATAGGTTATTGTGTGTGAGTATTTGTGATACAAACACTAACAGGATTTTTTGGTTAAGTTGTTGTTGCCAACCCTGGATCTAAAAATAGCACATTTACCTTGCATTTAAAATTAAATCTAAACAAATATCTTTTAAATGCCTCTCTACTAAGATTACCCAGGTGGTCATCCACTATGGACCATCAATTTGTTTCAGAAGAGTGTTTAATAATTTAGCATTTAGGCGATTCTTTTTCGGGAATTTTTAACAATAAGCAGGGGATAATGACAACAAAAAATAATACTTACAAGGAGACGGCACGGCCTTGGGGTCGGCGATTTGGCCCAATTTTTTTTGTGGTGATAGACTGCACTTAGTATATCATAATATTAAAATACTAAGGCACTCTTGAGAAAATCCCACAAAAAACGTTTTAATTATTTTTATTTTTTTGTGTAACATTTTACTAAAAATGTAAAATTTTTGTCAAATCGCTAAGTGGCTCAGGCAGTAGCGTTCGAGGCATCTAACCCGAAGGTTCTGGGTTCGATTCTGCTTCATGCCTTACTTTTTTTTAAGTAATTAATTATTTTTAATATTATTAATCTTTAAAATACTTCTTAAATTTATTTATATCAATTTTTTTATATAAATAATTGTGACATTAGTTTACATATCTATGCCTCAAAACTATGTATTGACAGAATCGTTTTTATGAATGTAAATGATTTACGTTTGTTTTTCAATGATTACCTTACAAACCCCGTGTGTTGTAATAATTATTGTTTTGAATGTTTCTATAATAATTATCACTCTGATTTTTATAAATTATTATAATGTAAATAAATATGTAATGCAAATTGGCTTCAGAATATTTTATTTTTTCTCTAATTGTGAATAAAAAAAACAATAACAAACAAAAAAAAATTTAGAAGTATTTTAAAAAATAATTATATTAAAAATAATTAATTAACTACTAACGATATAACTACTGATAAAATCATTAATTAGTATTTTTTGATTCCTTTATCAAAAATATTCATTGCAGTATCCACTATTCTTTTGTTAAAATTCCCTAACAATTACATACTTCTTGAAAGAAAGTGATAAAGTGCCAGTATACTCATAAACACAGAAATCTTTAGTCATAGGAAAAATTAATTATGGAAAAGTCCATAGTTTAAATAAACAAGCTATAACTTTAGACTGATATAAATCTTAATTCTGAACAATATATCTTAATAACATTTTACTTTAATTTCTGAATTGAGCCTGTATAATGGGGATTTGAGTAAAACTAGGTAAACTGTCGTTTCAGACCATACAAACTATAAACCCAGAATACTGTTTTTAAATATTTGGACTTTTTGTTGTATTCCACCTATCCCGGGACACCCTAAATGTGTTATATTCTAAGAATTTTTACATATCTTTTGGGATTATAATGCTAAAAAACATCTAACAAATAACCAAAAACTTACACTTTTAAATTTTTGAAAATTTTTATAACAGAGTTTGCTCGTCGACTTAGAATTAAATTCTAAAAAGCTTTTTCAAATAACTTTTTTAGAGATTATTCCAACTAACTTAGCTTTTTAATATTTTAATTTAATTTTTATATTTATTTCTTCAACCGGCGCCCATGAGATGAATGTCTATATCAATGTTTAGCTTACTAGCTAAGCAGAGACAATTCACAAAAACGTTTTTTAGCAGCTTTAAGAATAAATAATTTTACCATATATGTGTCCATCTTTTTGGCGGTCAAAATATATATTACCCTTTCAAACTTAGAAAAAACATGGGAATTGAAAAAGGTAATTAATCTTTTAGTCAAACAATACAACTTCCTAATCTTAAATGCAAAATTGTGGCTATACTCACAAAACTAAATTATTACAATTCCTAATTATAAACTATTTTAATTCATTTAATTTTCATGTTCCTAATATTTTATTTTAATCAATACCTAGGTACATGTAAAAGTCAGTAAATAAAAATTCTTCTAACCCTTTAAAATTAAAACTGACTTGTGCACTAAAATAGAGACATCGTGTCTTTATTACAGATACTTGGATTGTGTATGGGAAAGGTGGATCGGCCAAAAAATGTGCAAAATATGTGAATGTAAATTAAACAAAATTAAAATAATTTAAATTATTATTTTATACAGTTTGGCAATTCTGGGAGCTTCTTTAATTAAAAATATCTTAGAATTGACAAAATGTTTTAAGGAAAATTTAAATTTCTGTTAAATTAATTTACACTAACTCAATTTTTACATTTTTTGACTTATTCCACTATTTCTATACACATGCCAATAGGTAACTTACTTAGCAATTGGAATAAAGAAAATAATTTCAATTTCAACTTACATTAATATCCGTATGATGTATAAGTGCACTCAATGCAGGCAACAATTCTTCTATAGTATGGATTGGTGGTGCGGGATCCTTATTTCTACAGAGATTTACAATGACCCAAGTAACATTCCTTAAAAATGATATGGGAATTTCAGGTTTAATAAAAGATAAGAGGGGCTCTACTACACCCAATTCAATAACATAGTCTCTAAGCACTGGTCCATCACCAATAATGTTTCCCAGGGCCCATACAGCTTGCTCACAAACATTTTGATGTGGTGAATGTAGCAGCATTAAGAACAATGGCACTGCACCTGCAGAAACAACTTTGTTTGTTTGTGCTGAGGTTCCTGAAGCAATATTAGTTAAAGCCCATGCAGCCTCAAACTGCAAAGGAGGGTTATCATGACGTTCTAAACATTTAACTAAAATTGGTAATATTCCACTCTGAATAAGTGCATCAATTGGGGGATTTCTATCAGATGATAATAACTTTCTTGCTGACTGTACAGCCAAAAGTTGCAAATTAGGATTATCTACAGCAGCGGCCTGAGCTACTAACTGCTCCAAGTTAGTGTTTGATAAGGTTTTATCAATGTCATCCTCATCAGTTGAGTCAACAATTGGTACATTGCGCCTTTTTTGTAAGGTCTCTTCACGTTTATTTTTTCGAAGTTCCACCGTAACTTCATTTCTTCGTCTACGCATTTCCTAAAAAGAGCATTTTTTTGAATGATAAGACAATTTGACATACCTAGGTCAACTACAGTTGAAGCACCTATATACCACATAATATTTAAAAGCACCAAGAAAATTTAATAAGAAAAATTTTGGATATAGAATACATTTCTTAAGCTCTACCTCTACACTAATATTATTTACTTACATCTTGGTCTTTTCCTTTGTTCTTAAAATTTTGTAGACGACTCTTGTTACTTGGGTCCGCCATTTTTATGGAATTTGACAACTGAAAACACGAGGAAAAAGCCGGTGTCCTTAAAGCGGAAACGGTGTTGTAGATATATCTATTTTTTTTAAGAGTGTTTGGGAATTTTTATTAAAAATCACCCAATAATATTATCCCAACCACATGACAATTTATTTTCTTTCAAAAAATGTATTTTTTAACTTAGGCACTGGCTAGCCGCCCGACTACGAAGTTGCGGACAAAAGAACCAAACCAGTAGTGATGGAACCTTCCGAACGATATTCGAATATAGAAATGTTTCAAATGATTCGAATATTTCTTTCGGATATTCGAATATTCGTATTCCAATCAGCTGGGGTATATTACCGCTACTTATTGAATGATAGTTCATTCAATTCGCGGTTCATTCATATCAAGAATAAAAATTTTCCACAAAATGTCGACTTTTTTGGCGGCCACTGTATACTATTCTATACACCACACCAATAATTACGAATTAAACCGAAAACAAAACTTCCGCCGCACCATCAATAACAGCAAAACAAATTTAAAACGTACAAGAATACGTATGCAAATACAACATCAACCCAATAATAGTATACTCGAAATTAAAAGCCGAAACAAAATAATTCATTTTTCATCTTCCGACATCTGATTTATCCGGAATAATTCGTTATTTCGAAAGCAAACCTTTCGACTTCGGGGTAAGTCGACGGTTGGCGGTCGGCGCAATATATCGAATACCGACTGACGTTGATCGGTCAATGTTTCATATGTCGAATGATATTCCGAATATGAAGATCTTTCGGAATACGAATATTCGAATATTAAAATCATCCGAATATGCCCATCGCTACAAACCAGGAAATGCCCTCATGTAATGAACGTACAAAAAATAATAAAATAATATCAAGTTCAGAGTCAGAGTAGGACAGAATAGGTTAGTGTAAGACTAAAAAGTGGAACTAAATGTAAATAAGTTCCGTATCTGATTTTTATACCAAACGCGTTTTAGACTTTTCTCAGAAATTAAAAATTGCTTTATGAATATACTTATAAACAAACAACTTAAAGTCTTGTAGTTAAAATGCATCTAATTCACTACTTCGGGAATTAGAGTAGTTAAGTGAAAACTAGTTTACAGCAAAATTCATACCAAACACCTAGTCCTAAATTACACTGACGATAACAAACGGTTTATCGATAAAAAGTGTAAAATAGAGTACTCTATTTCTCAGTAACAAGCAAACCTTATATATTAAAAGTAATTATTTTGGTACGGAAATCAGGTACAGAATAATAGTAAAAATCAATGGGAACACTTTGGTGTGAAACTTGGGCCAATTTTAAAAACAATTGGTAAATGAAAGGTAGGTTTTCTTAATCTATTGGAAGTTGGAGCAGCATTTCTTGCACTGAGTACAGTTAGTTTTGGTTAGAGGAGTGTGTTGTGTAGTTTAGTAAAGTTTTTAGAAAGATGACAATGGTCAAGGGCAAAATTTGACGTCGTAGTGTATCTGAAAAAAGTCATTTTGATTTTTTAAAGTTTGCATTTGTATTTATACTACGAAAGAGGAAAAAAAGAAAACACACTACATGATTTGTCGCTTATAGCGGGAGTCTCAGAGCGCGTCCACACTATGATGAAAAACGCATAACGGCGGATCCGCATATCGAATTCTAACGTTTCTATTGGTCAGTTTCTATGCCTGTCAAGTTTCAGCAGACACAAGATCATTACGCAAAAAGTTAACTTAACTTTATCTTTTTGCGGAAACGCGCATCGACGGAATGACAATAATGACATAAACTAAACTAACAACAATAACAATAATAATAAACATAGAGAACACACAATTTAATTAAATTTTATATATATTTTTAATTAAATTTTATATAAAAATATAAATAAACAAAAGGATAGATTGGGATATTTGGCATATTTAACAGATAATTAAATTGGTAGTGTGGACAGACAAATTTTCATGGGACGTTACGTTGATCCGTCAATCCGCTTTTTCTATCGTAGTGTGGACGCGCTCTCATGCGTGCGATTTCCGACCATCCGACGTACGAAATTTTTTTAAATTTTTTGTCGGAAAAGTTGCATGTCTCATTGGTCCGAATTTCGGATCCGATATCCAGTCAAAAGAAAAGAAAATAAGATCATTTTAAAGGTCAACCTGTGAAACTGCAATGAAAAAAAGAGGAAATAATAACATAACGGAACTAAAATATTATTTAATGGAAGAAGAGAAAGTGGTTAAAATTTTTTAAAGATTTTAAATTATAGATATTTATTTTAATATTCAATATAAATTGAAATTACCCCAACAAAGTAAATAAAGTACGGTTAGAAGACCAGAAAAAAACGTCCGACATCGTACAAAATTAAAATTAATTTAACTCCATCCGGCGTCGGATAAAATGTTAAAATATTCGGATGAAAAATGGCGCCAAAAAGTTTCGACCAATCAGAATACTTTTGGATGATCGGATCGTCGGAAATAAGACGCATGAGACTCCGGCTTATTCCCCACAATTATTTTTTAAACTAATATAACGCATATCGCATTTTCTAATGCACTTTATTCTATTTTTTGAGGTCAAGTCTTAAGTAAAAATTTCATGTACGACTTTTCGGATCCGAGTGACTTTCGACTAACATTACCAGTAGAATAATGCCACTACTAGATTTACGAGTTCTTGGATCCACATGACTCCGAGTAAAACAGTAAATGTTTATATTTGTATGTGAGGGCTTCGTAACTTTCCAAAATTTAAAAATGGCTCCGTCTAAGAATAAACGAGCTACTGTTGCTTTAGTATCATTAAAAATTGTAAAATAAAAAAGAAAAAATACGCTAAATAGAATGATATGGGTAAAGCAACATTTACAAGAGCGCCATAGGGTTGGAGTTGATAATAATTGATAATCTTTACCTTTAACATTCCATAAACATTCAAATAACCTATAAAGTCCAATAAATGGGTCCATTTCCCCCTGGTGTCCTTTACTAATTAGAAATAAATAAAACCTTCTTATTGATGTTTTAGTATGTATTAATTAGTAGACTATTTATTTTGGCTTGTTAGGCTTTTATAAATTTATTACAAATAACCTCACTTTTTACTAAACTTTTGAACAGGGCCTAACAAGCGAAAACAACTGTAGAATAATGTCTACTAATAGTTTTATTTATTTATAATTTGAAAAAAGCCTGCCTCTGCTCCCAACTATCAACTATATTACACCTACACGGTAAGATTTTTTCGTAAAGGTGCATTTTTTCCATGCCATCGTTTAGTTAAATCAGTGACGACTGAAGTGTATGTAATCTTCTGTACCTGTCATCAATCACGAAAAGACAAAACTATTAATTAGAAAAGAACAATATAGTGAGGTAAATTTAAAGACAATATTTTTTCAAGTGATTGATAATATCTTAACAAATGAAACTAGAAAGGCAACTTTTGAAAAATAATAAAATAGTTCAAGGTGACAAGTACCAGAAATTAAAGGAACTGGGTATCAAGCTCCCTGGCGCAGAAGACTATCGACCCTAAACGACATTGAAAAAAAATATTTTTTCAAAAATATATGAGCAAAGAGCTGCTTTTCAGGATACATATCAATTTTAGCTACATCTCGATCTTTCGCATGCAGTACTGTGATATTTTTAATAAACTTTTCAAGGTTAACATGAATTGACAGACCTCAAAAGAGGTATTTTGCACCAAAAACTTTGTTGGCATTTGAAAAAGAAAGACTTAAAAACATTAATATTGAAAGATGTCAAAAAAGTTATAGACAATTACCTCATTAAAAAAAACAGACCAATGGTACCAGTATGCCCCATTAAATAGTGAATATTGACTGTGTGTTAATCATTTATTAATAGGTTTTACAGGATAACTGCGGTTTATTGACTAGAATATAAACCTCTAAAGTGCAAAAATGGCCATATTGGAACAATTTTACTCAGCATGCCATCGATATATACGCAATACATAACTTTTTGAAAACTTTATTTTAGCATACTAAGTACGATAGTTACAAAATACTACTTTTTTAACAAGAGCCATAGTCAAGCTTGACCCTTAGAACAACAGTCAGGCCTATACGTATGCCGATAATTTTTCGCTATATTTTTTTAAATCAATTTCATTTAGTTTAAATGGCATACTATGTATAAATTATTTCAAGATGGCTAGCTTTGCACTTTTTAGGATTATTTTCTTGTTCTAACCACAACTAACCAAGTCATTGCGTAAAACCTATCAGTAAATGATCAGCGCATAGTCAAAATTCACTGTTTAAAATGACACACTGGGTATGATTGGTCCCTTTTTGCTTCGGTGGCCTGACGGTCTATTTATTAACTGCAAAAATCCAACGTGCTAATTATGGTTCTCAAAGAAAATTTATTTGGAGCCTTTAAATTTTACGCATTTTTTGCAAGAAATAATATTTTTACTTCCCTTAAAATTAGTTTTTGTTGCTGCACCCTTTCACAGAATACGCTCTGGAATTTCCCTGTGGACAGTATAATCAAGTCATCTGCCTATGCTATGGTGTAGAGATTTTCCTTGTTAAGGCGGTCGATAAGACTGTCTAGGACCACTTTCCTCAGTAGTGGCAAAAGAACCCCTCCCTGCGGACACTCCCTCGTGACCTTGCCTCGGATCTTGACATCCTTTTTACACTGATCTGTATCTCTGTTTTTAGGAGCATATTAATTGAAAATCCATCCGCCAACTGTTTAAGGGGTATTCCGGGCAGAAAGCGAATGTAGTATTTTTGGGAAGGTCGTTTTGTCGCCTTCTATATCTATGAATACACCTAAGGGGGACTCTTTGTTGTCCAGAGATCTTTCTATGCGACCCGCCAATATGTGAAGCGTCGTATCAGTTGATCTGCCTGTGGTGTATGCATGTTGATTTGGGTGAAGTGGTCTGACGTGTAGCACTACGTCCCTGATGAACCTTTCGCATAGTCGCTAGAGCGCTTTCTGAGAAAACAAGAAGAGGCTTATTGGTCGGTAGGATTTGGGAGTGAAGTATCCATCCTCCCGGGTTTGGGTAAAAAGACAACTCTAACCTCTCTCCATGCCTTCGGAATTTATCTCAAGGTCGAGGATGACCTGAAGATCCCAACTAGGTGTGGGATCAGTGTCTCCAGTCCCACAGTAGCAGGGCTGGACATATGCGGCCAGGCCCCAGTTATTTGAAGGAAGAGAATCAAGAAATTGCCCACCCTGTTTTGTCCCCAGTGACTATCAGTCTGGCAACCTGCCGATCCTCGTCGGAGGGTTTGTGTTCTTTCTCTGTCAAGTCCGTTGGTACTGCGGTACTGGAATCGGGAAAGTGCGTAGCCAATAAATGCTCAATACCCTCTTGGAGGTCGGCTTTATGTGTGCCATCCTTCTTCATTAGTCTGCCTACTTGCCGGTATAAGCTCTCCATGCTTCTTTCTATTTTTGTCTAACGACTTTTTATATTCTCTGACATGGACCCTATATTGGTATCAGTACTCGTCCAGATTCGTAGTTTAAGCCTTATTAAAAGCTCTCCTAGCAACTATCCTAAGGTATTGCAATTCTTGGCACCACTAACTAGAGGTGCCGCCATTATCATGGTACATCATCAGGGGAAAGTCACTTCTGTGCGTTCCAACAATAGCGTCATTGATAGCCGTAACGTAGCTCTCCAGTTCGTCATTGTTGTTGGGTTTTTTGATATCTCGCAAAGCCCCTTCTAAGTGTAGCATGTAAAATGCCTTGTCGGTCTTTCTGGGGTCGCGCCAGAGCCTTGTAGTTGAAAAAGCTTAATCTATTTCAAAAGTTATCCATTGGTGGTCTGACATTGGATTTTGGCAGATACCTACCATTTCCGGATTATGTTGGATATGTTAGCTGTACTTAACAATATATTTATTAAAGTTTGACTTCGAGAGTTTACAAATGTAGGTGTAGTTCCTACTGCAGAATACCGAGCTTACAACCTATGGTCCAGTGGAAGGTACGCTGATTTCTTCTTTTGCCCATCCACAACATACTCCATTTAACTGCAGGGCTGGGATTTTGTAAAAATATAAGGAAAGAGAATGTCAAAATAGGGATCACATTTTCTTGTTGCTTTTAAAGGTAACTCATGGGGTTTCCACTTTTTTTTAAAGAGATAGAGAAAAAAAGTGGAAAAAAAATTTTTTTCAGAGTCGGGTCCCAGGTAAGCCCCGATGGGGAGATGTGCCAGTGGGGGGTCTGAAGGGGCCTACGGACGTAGATCGCTGTCCTAGGGTGATATAGTTTGCTTAAACCTATTATTTTGGTTTGTCTTAGCCAAAGCTTTTGGATTAGGGCTATTGTATTCTGCAGCTCATCTAGGCGGCGGAAAAGTGTTGCCAAGGCCGCTCTGCTCTGCTGCTTTCATCTTTGAGGAGGAGCACCTTATTCTTGTACCATCTCCTCATCAAAAAGTGTGGACGTTGTGACTAGAGCTTCATATCCTGAAGGTCGTTAGTAGTCGCCGTAACAGGCAACTCGATGTCAGTTCTTCTGGATGTGCTGTCAGGCGCCACACTTTGCGGCTTGACAGTGGTCTCCGGGAAAGCGTCGATAACCATCTTCACAGACGTCTCGACGCCTCTAGTTCCTCCAGCTTGTTCTTTTTCTTGACCCCTGGGGTCATCCTCTTGGACTTGGCGCTAATGGTCAAAGAGGAGAACCCGTAGTTCACCGACTCTTTCTTTAGGTTCGCCATGTCATCGTTTTCAATTCCGAAGACAAAAGGTGTCGCTTTGGGTCTTTTTTAGACTCATGGTGAAACAAGCACCACTGGGCTATAGTAAGCTATGGGTTGTGGCCAACGACTATATATTATACTAAAGGACCGCTCAGTCTGCCGAATTTGTCTGCCAAGGTCAAACTCGCTCTGACGTCACCATCGGTGCGGGCTAGTACTGGGATATCGACACAAAACGTTGATGTTGATCTCCCAATCACTCAAAAATTATTATTTTATTTTTGGAGCTAGAAAATGTAAGTTTAAAACTTTTTTTTATAAAATATTAAATATTGAAAGGTAAACATCGATGTTAGTGTCATCTAACATCGATGTTAAAAACATCGAACATCGGCAACAAAACATCGATAAACGTCGCCCACCATTATTTAGCACCGGTGGTGACGTCACAGCCGCTGCCTGCTTCTTCCAAATTTTCCAATTTACGTTAAATGGAACTGAGCAGACCTTTAGTATATGGTCGTTGGGTTGTGGCCATCCAGGCGACTCAGCACAACCTCCTTTTTTCCGAGATCGGCATTAGCTTCCTCCGTGATCCTGAGAAAAGCTTTCGTCAGCCTTGAGAGCTCTTCAACCTCCACCACCGCCAGTGTTACACTGTTTCATGCCCTTAGGCTTGAAACGGTGTTTTTTTGCAACTTCAACAATGCATTGCCATCGCAAACAACTCTAAAGATTTGATGATTGATGATGATTTGAGATTACCAGAGTATGTCCACGAGTTGAATGTGGGTGGCTTGGCTCTGCTGGTGGCGGTAGACATAAAGGGTTTTTTTTAAAACCCCCAACAGAAATTTTTAAAAGGTTTTCTTGTTGGAAGTAATCTTGCCGTATGGGTTGGGATGCCTAGTGGCGGTCTTTCTGTAGCTAGTCGGTTTGTCGGCCGTACCCGGGGTTTTTTTGGAGAGGAGGGGGGTTTTTCGTGGCCTCTTATTTTTTTTCCCCGGGGACGGGGGGCGGCGGTCGACCAAGGAGGATGGCTGTTCAGCGTCGGTGGCTGCCGTATAGGCAGCACATTCCCAAGGGTGGTAAACTTAAGTTTACCACCTTTGGTACATTCCAACGCCTCACGCGCCTTCCGTCTCCTTTTCACCTTTGCACCAGAGGTTCTTTTGCGTCTGCTGCGATTTTTGTCGGTCATCTTATTAGTTTTCTCTTGAGTTGGGCGTACTCGTCCAGCCTCAGAGTTAGACTTGTTACCCATCCATAACCCACGAGTCGCAAGGGAATAACCAGTCACCCCTGGGGCACTATTCCTGGTCGTTCGCATCTTTCAGGATTCGTCGAATTTGCATTTAATTTATTAACAGATTTGACGGATCTTAAAAAAAAAAAAATGGCCCAAAAAAAAGGGGCCCCCAGAATCCTGCATCCACGGGGGGAAATGGATGTTTTTTTAAATACAGAGCACAGTGCGCATTAATGCCGCATTATGCTAGTATTAATTAAAACAGCGAAGCCCGATTATGCGAGGCGTTGCGGTGGTTGAAACACGCTGAGCATTGGGCCGCATGATGCGCTTTTGGGCCGTAATTGAAAAACACCCTATATATATTTTTTTTATATTGGTAAAATATGTAGTTTCTGTCAGTAAACATAGGTAAAAATGTATAAAGTAAAGCTTATTTTAAATTTTATTTAGCACCCCCTCCCCCTAAAGGTACAACCTGGCTATGTCGCTGCCCAAAAACGTGATCTCCACAAAACGTGGTCTCGTACTAAAAAACTCGGATTGTATTATCCTTCGTTCCAAGTTCGGATCGAAGTCACAATGCTTTCCTGCAGCCGTTTACACTTTTAAATGCAGCCCGGGAATCGTCACTCGAATCCGAGCACTCGCAAATAATCGTCGAATCAGGTACGCTGTGAGAGAAATAGCAACGGAGATGACTGTTGCTTTCTCTTTCTAATGCGACCACGTTTTCAGCACTTTGCCTTATCCCTTTAGGTTAGTATATGCTCAAAGGTTATGGCTGGTTATGAATTTTCGATTTTCGTAGATTTATCCATAGCCGGTTACAAAAAATCTACTTTTGCTACTGTTTGGTTGGCAAGGTTGGCAATATTGGACCCTGATTATTTGTGATTCTGCACCACCTATTGTCGTAATATGAAACTAAACTTGAAGTTTATGGCAGAATAATTGTTATCGGAATAATAAACCAAGGAAAAAGTTTTTTTTTTAATTTTGTGAACTAAATGGTGCTCTTTTGTAACTACTTATGCATTATTTAGGAATATGTCTAGCCTAAAAACTGGTAAGATTTTGTTTTGCGAGGGTATCTTTGATATAAATTCCGATTTTATTATTTGGTCCCACCCCCAGAGAAGATACTGCCTATGGGTTCAGGACCTACCCTACTGTGCTTTTTTATATTTAGCTTATATTGTTAGTTTGTATGTAACAAGACCTTGCCGTTTGAATTATAAAACAAATTAAGATACCTAGTTAAAAATGTGTTTATTCCTTTTATTTAAGATGTAGTTCCTAGTTGGGCCTTTAACTCTCTGCTGTTTATACTTTTTTTCTATAACTGAGTTATTAAAAATCATAGAATTCAGCTTAAAATCGCCACATTTCGGTTTTGTTTCCGACAGACTAAATATAAGTTTGTCATTAATAATGAATTCTGATACCACTAATTAATTTATGTTTGCCAATTTAACAGTGTATATAGATAATATTGATTAGCTTTGGTTATTTCAGGTTTTTACTAAAATTTAAAACATATTTTTTTCTTAATAAAGCAAATATTTTTTATTTATAAATTTTACATATTTTATATTAGATCTTCTATCATAGACTAAATTATAAGTCAATTTGTCATTGTAACTATGATTATCTCGATGATTATTATGTATCTGTAAAATAAAATTATGTATAGGAACTTATGTAAAGTAAATCATTTATGGGTAAATCTTTCTTATATTAAGATCTGCAGATAACCTAGATCTTAAAAAATACAGTACCTAGTTGCTATATCATGAATTTCATACATACCTTATTTGCATTGATCTGTCAAAAGCATTTTAACAACAGTTGTAACTGGCTAATAGAGTAGATAACCTGAGAATAGCCCATGTCAAACTTTATAAAAAAATCATTTGTTTAGTTATTATTTATAAAAGTGCTCAACGGTCATAAAGGACCCCGCACAAATCAATTGGAAATTGGATTCTGTCAAGTTACCTGAAATTTTGTGGGAAAGTAGTTAAAAGTGTGCTGAACAAAAGTCTCCATGGGCTCGAACGATTTCTATGGATAGTTTTCGCGCTATGCTCTCGTGAATCCTCTGTTGTTACATATAGAAAAACGTGACTAAAGGATCTACAGAGGGGGTACAGATGCACTTGTGAGATATTAAAATCAAATTTAGGCATTCAGGAAGTTTGCTGATTAGTTAAGCAATATTTCCCAATTCATTATTATATAGGGTGATTCAAGTTGCGTGTCCTATTAAAAGTTCTGGAGAACCAAAAAAAAAGAACTTTTTGAAAGTTGGCACGCGGCCATAACAGGTGATAAGCTACATTTTAAAAATGTTTTGGCAAGTGCAGCCAGATCTAACCGAAACCAATGGCAACATTGTAATATTAAATAGAACACCCTATTTTTTATTGCATATTTGGATTCTACATGAAATTCTAAGTAATTTTTTTTACATCTTCCTATACCTATATTTTACCGCTTTTGAGAAAATAATTAATCACTATTTTTTTTAAGGAACATCATTATGTCAAAAAGGTTTAGGCACTGCATCAAAATCGCGCGTTTCTTAATAGCGCATGTCAGATAAGCGCACAAAAAATAATGCATTTCAAAATAGCGTGTTTCAAGAGAGCGCGTTTCAAAATTGCGCACTTCAAAATAGCGCATATCAATTAGGCGCATTTTAGAAAAGCGCATGTCAATTAAGCGCATTTAGAATTGTCCTGTATAAAGAATTATGTATATTTTTGATTTTGAATTATTCCTAAACAAAAGTTTTTTGGATTTTTCAATCAAACAAGATAGAAAAATTTGTTCTAGTATTCACCGTTTTAAAGTTTTTTAAACTTCAAAATGTATCGTTTCATTATGCCGCACCATGTAGATACAAGTTTTATGCATTAAACCTTTTACTTACCTAAAGTTTACTTTTCCTTTTAAAAGGTTAGGTTCTTCTTGCTAAATTGGTTTTTTGTTTTTATTTACCTAGTCTTTGTTATACTCCAGTTATTTCATGTATTTACTTTAACAGCACAAAAATATTTAAAAAGTCTTATTGTTTGTATCTTGCCTACAATACGATATATGGAGTTTAAAAAGTCGCAGAAAGGTAAAGATGTCTTATTTATATAATGATGGATATCGCTACAGAAAAGACGGTAAAATTTTACTTTACGGACACCACGCCGATTTTCATGAATTTTTGCATACGGGGGTTTTTTGGGGCACTGATCACGAATCTAAAAGTAGTTTTCTCCGGCAACCTCTGGTTTGTGAGTTATAAGGCCTCCAAGTAAACTAACCTCAAAATTCTCCCTTCTTGAAACTGATTACCAACAACTGGGAACATACACTAATTAGGCACTTATATATTAAACAAATACACTGAAATTTACAATAATTTATTGTGTATTTTAAGTAAAAATTATCTTAAATGAATCCACTTTTCTGTACCTTTATTGTATTGTATTGTTATAAACGGGGTCGCTCGGCTCTAGTGTAGCCCTCCTTCACTTCGACCTAAGGAGATCTTTTGTGAATACCCTTCGTTGTTTAGTGCCCGGTAATTCCTATACCTTTAGCAAAGTTCAGGATACTACGCGGTGCAAGCTGAATAATATCTCTAGGAGTAGGATATACCCCTTCGAGGTATTTAAGCCGTTGTCGGGTCAGTTCTCTGCATTCACAGAGAATGTGTTCCGCAGTTTCGTTTGCTCGTGACAAAACCGACATTGTTCATCCTCAGTCTTTCCCATTTTTTTGAGGTGATACCTCCAAGGGCCATGTCCTGTTAGGAAGTCGGTAACCAGTTTAAGTTCATTTTTTTTAAGTTCCAGTAGCTTCTTTGTGTACTTAGGTGAATGCGAAATAAATCTTTTCGCCTGCCTTTGTCCTGGGATGTTGTTCCAGTAAGTCTCTTTTGACTTTTTTCCCATGTCCTGAGTTCCTCGTAGAGGTGGCCTCTAGTGGTGCCACAGAAAGGCTCAGGTCCCATAGAATGGTCTCTGTGCTCCTTCCTTGGCGAGTTGATCGGCAATTTTATTGCCCTCCACTTTTCATGTCCTGGTACCCACTCCAGAGTAACTCTGTTGTGTTTGGCCAGTTTTTAGTGATTGTCGGCATTCCCAGGCTAGCTTTGAGTTAAAGAGCATGAAGTCAATGCCTTCAAGCAGCCTGGCTGTCCGATAAAATATTATGGCTTTGGCCTCGAGCCTTTTTGGCACATTCAGAAGCGCAAATATCAATTTGCAAGTATTTCAGCTTGGAATGGAGAAGGAGCCTTTTGCTTTGGTTCCTTCCACACTCATAGTTTGGCGGTCTTGAATAACCACTTCAAAGAGCGCTGGAAGTCCCGCACTATAGGCATTATGCCGTGGGTTTGGTCAGAGCTTCAATCTTGATTTTTTCCAAAATTTTAAGGTGACCAGTCAGGTCTCCTGACTTTATACTTTGTGTCTGGATTACTCTGGGCACTCAGTATCGCCTCCTCTTTATGTGCAGGTGCAGGGGAAGGAGGTTCAACATTGTCTCCAGAGCTGCCGTTGGGCAAGATTTCATTGCTCCAGTAACTCCCAGACAGGCAAGTCTCTGCAGTTTCAGAAGCTTTCCTTGTGTAGTTTTTCCTCTGTTTTTGGCCACCAGACCAGTGAGGCATAAGTAACTATAGGTATTACAACTGTAATGTATGACCAGTAGATCATTTTGGGTTTTAGACCCCATGTTTTACCAATGTCTGCGGCACGCCCATAGTGCCGTTGATGCTTTTTGATAGTCCTTTTTATTTGCGAGTTCCAATTGAGTTTCTGGTCAAGGACAATTCCCAGATATTTTACTTTTTAGAAAGTTTGATCGTAATGCCGTTTAACATAGGAGCTATAAACCTTGTTTTCCTCCTTTTGTAAACGGTATTATAATTGTTTTATTTGGATTGACATTTAGCCCTTCCGTTGAGCACCAGTTCTCAACCAAGTTTAGGGCCGCTTGCATGCGAGCAGATAATATGCCATCATGCCTGCCCCTGATGGTAGATCGAGGTCGTCTGCGTAGCCTTGACATCGGCCTCTTGCTGACAGCTCCGCCAGAAGCCGATCAACCACTAGGGACCAGAGCAGGGGCGATAGTACTCCACCCTGTGGACACCCCTTTACCGCTCTGACCATTGCAGTCGCGTCCCCCATAGCAGAGCTGATTTCGCGGCTTCTTAGCATGGCTTTGATCCATTTAATCGTTGAGGGTTCAATGTCCCTTGATTCTGCTGCTCTTTGTATGGATTCGAATGAGGTGTTATCAAACGCACCCTCTATATCAAGAAAAGCACACATAGCCGCTTCTTTGCATCGAATGTCTTTTCTATGTTCTGACTGACATTTAGAGCATTGATCGTTGATTTTGCCGGTTGGTAGGCAAATTGTTTTGGATGCAGGGAGCTTTCGAGATAAATTCGCTTCTTATATGCTGGTCGATTATTTTCTCCATAGTTTTAAGGGAGAAAAGAAGATAAGCTAATGGGGCGATAGGACTTCGGCTCATCCATAGGACGCCGACCGGCCTTTGGTATGAACGCCACCTTAACTTTCCTCCAGTTTTGTGGTATGTAGCCCAGTATGTAACTGGCTTTAAAATTGCTTTGAGGTACGGTGTATTTCCCTCTATGCCCTGCTGTAGCAGGGCTGGAAATATGCCATCCATACCTGGGGATTTATAGGGTTGGAAGCTATTAACCGCCCATTTTATTTTATTATCTGTGAAGATTTTACCTGCTAGGCTTTTCCCTGCTTTGCTGGGGCGTGGTTGTCCCATGTTGGGTTTTCCTGTATTTGGTTATTCTTCTATGATGGTAGATCCTGGGAAGTGGGTTTTTAACAAAATCTCCAAACTTTCCTTGGAGTCTCAGCATAGCTGTCATTGGTCTGTCTTTAAGTAGTCCAATTCCGTTTGAGTGGTCTCGTTAGGACCTTTTGGGTCCACTGCCGGGTAAGATCATTTATCCCTTCGCAGAACGTTCTCCATGTTTTCCTTTTAGATTTCCTCAATTCTTTGTTATATTCAGTAAGGGCTCTGTGATAGTTGTCCCAGTTGCCCGATGTTTTTGCTACATTAAAGGCTTTCCTAGATTCAACCTTTAGTCGGTCAAGCTCCCTGTTCCACCAGGGAACATCTCTCGAGGTTCCCTTTCGTTTTACCGGGCAGCTTTTTTCATATGAAGAGATCAAGTGTTCCTCTAAGTTAATGGAGGCTGCGTCAAGTTCTTCAATAGTTGTTATGGATGAAGGTAATCCTCAACTTCTGACTTTAGAAGTTCCTTAAATAGGGACCAATCAGTCAGTTTGGCACTCGGTATTATCCAGGCATTTCGCTGTCGCCGCTATGTCAAATCGTATGTGCATATGGTCCGACATAGATAGGTCATTGGAAACTTGCCAGTTCTCAATTTGGTTAGTTATGAATGGCGTAGCTAGGGTTAAGTCTAGTACCTCTTTCCTAATCGCATTCATAAAGGTGGGTTTATTTCCCTGGTTGATAATGTCTATATTGTTAGTAGACAAATATTCCAGCAGATACTCACCTCTATTGTTTGTGTCTGTGCTGCCCCATATTGTATGGTGCGCATTTGCATCACAGCCCAGAATAAGTTGTTTGTTCCTTCTGTACCTTTAAGAAGATATATGATGTATAACTTGTTGCCTGGTTTATAATTAAGTTGTCAAGATATAAAAAACTGGATTTATTTGAGGTGTTTTTTACTAAAAATAAGCAATAAACTTTTGTAAATTTTAGTGTATTCGTTTAATATATAAGTGCCCAATCAGTGTATGTTCCATTTTGGTGGTAATCAGTTTCAAGAAGGAGAAATTTTGGAAAAATGTTCATTTTGAGGTTAGTCCACTTGGAGGCCTCGTACGGTGATATATCGGTACACGGGTACCGATATATCACTGCGGACGGCTCATAATCACGGTCCTAATCCTGCCCTAAAACAAGTAGACGTTGTAAGAAGCAATTTTAAAATATTAGCCCAAACAACCAACTACAAACCAAGAGCTATTATGCAAGCTTCCACATCTGCTGTTTCAGATGAGGCAAGGACTTTAATACCCAGTGATGAAGCTTGTAGAAATATAGTACATCGTCAGGAGAGGAGAGGACTTTCAATGTTGCACTGGATCTATTTACCCAATTGTTTACAATTCAGGTGTTTTTGGATAAAAAAGCAATCCCTGTAATATATGCATTATTAGAAAACAAAACCTTACAAACATACAAAAGATTGTTTGCAAAATTGGTTGACATTGAACCGAAACTAAGTCCGGAAAGTGTTATTTTAGACTTTGAGCAAGCATCAATTTCCGCAATTGAAGCTTGTTTTCCAGGCACTATGGTAATTGGTTGTTTATTTTACCTCAGCCAAAACCTCTGGGGGAAAATTCAAAAGTTAGGACTTACTGAACAATATAAAAACTCAGATGAGTTTAGACTTCAATGCAAAAAAGTTTTATTCCAGAAAAAGATGTCCAAATCGCGTTTGAAATTCCCCGAAGAAATGGCGCCACTAATGGGTTTTTGGTAGACCAATTATGTAGGAAACAGAATCAACAAAGTTGACCCGCGGTTCAGAATTAGCATATGGAATTTGTTTAATAGGGTAGGCGCTAATCTACCAACTAGCAACAATTCGCTAGAAGCATGGCATAGGAGCTTTCAAAACTGTTTAGACTGCTATCATCCATCAATTACAAAGATAGTGGACCAAATAAAAAAAGACCAGAACAAATGGGAAATTTACATTAGTCGCTATAGATCTGGTTTTCGGTCCAAAGATGCACCACATAGCAAATATGTCCAGCAAAAAGAACGCATGAAGGTTCTAATCAAAAATTACTCTTTTAGAAATTTAGAAGCTCACTTAAAAGGCGTTGCTAATAATTTGTAGACTTTGTAGACCTAATGCTAATTTTGTTTTTTTTTCACTTAAATGTTCAAAGAATTAGACGTTTAAAATATATTCCAATTTACGTTATGAATCTAGTTTTTATTGTCCCAGTCCTAACATATATTAACAAAAACTGTGCATTTCGGCATCTTATGCCTTCTATGCGCTATTTTAATAGCGTAAATTTAAATTTGCGCTCTTTTAAACTGCGCCTAATTGATATGCGCTATTTTGAAGTGCGCCATTTTGAAACGCGCTCTCTTGAAACACGCTATTTTGTTACTGCGCTATTTTGAAATGCGCTATTTTGTGTGCGCTTATTGACATGCGCTATTAAGAAACGCGCGATTTTGATGCAGTGCCAAAGGTTTAATATTTACGTGCCTAACCGAGCTGGACCCTAGAATTTTTTTTTTTTGGGTTAGATAATGCATTTATTTAAAAGATCTACATGCATTTATAGCAATATATCCTAGAGGGTGTCCCAAAAAAATTGCACCTTTACCCATCTGATCTGATCTGAATGTTCAGAGGGTGGTAATATACCACTGCACCTAGACCTCAGAATGTGTTCCGCGGTCTCATCTTCTTGTTCACAGCCTCTACATAATCCTGTGTTTGTTAGACCCATTTTAAATAGGTGTCCTCGTAGCCCGCAGTGGCCAGTTAGAACGCCCGTTAGTGTTCGGAGGTTCCTTCTGGACATCATAAGGTTTTTTTTCGCTATTGACTTGTCTGGATAGCTCAGCATTATTTTTGCAAAATTGCAGTTTGTAGTATCATCCCATTTCCCTTTAAACAGTCGATGGGAGTATTCTTTAATGATGTCTTTAATCGCTGCTGTTGTCAGTCCAGTGGTGGGGACGGGACCAACTAGTTTCCGTCCCGCAGCCGCCCTGGCCAGCGAGTCAGCGGTAGATAGCGTTAGATATGTCATGTCCCTTGATCCAGGCAAGGTTGACCACATTATTTAGAGAGATGTTAGTCAGGGCTTGATGACATTCTAGTACTAGTCCCGAAGTAATTCATGGTCTTTTCAGGGCTAGTAATGCTTGCCTACTGTCTGTATAAATACAGATCGTATGCTTGGCGATGTTGCGGCTTTTAATTTTGTAAGCCGCTATGGTTATGGCTGTCAGTTCGGATTGAAGAACGCTGGGTTCGGCGCCCATTGTCCATCCGATTTTCAGGTTTATGGTTGGTGAGTATATGCCACAGCCTGTGCCCACCTTGGTCTTAGAGCCGTCATTGTACAGGCTAATGGATCCTTTAGACTCGCCTTTTATTGGTATTGTTCCTCTTATGTTGATTGTGTAGGGTTTATTGAAAACCAACCTTGTTGCAACTGAGTCCGCCCTTGCCTTTAGAATTGGAAGTTCCCCTGTAACATCCCTCCACAGGCGTCGTCCGGTTGAGCCAGTGCCTACATTAGTGTCTAGACCGACCATGCAAAGGCGTGTTAGAGTCATCAAAGCCGCTTCCCTTACAAATATATCAAGGGGGTGAGATTCAATATCACCTCCATAGCTCCAGTCGGTGTAGTCCTTATAGCACCTGTGATGTTTAAACATGCTATTCTTTGAATTTGATCTAGCTTATGTTTTGCCGTGATCTGTTCTGTTTTGGACCGGCACACTATGGAAACGTAAGTTACCATGGGTCTTATTATGGACGTGTAGATCCAATGGGCTACTTTGGGAGAGAATCCCCAATTTTTTCCTATGGTTCTGCGGGATTGATCAAAAGCAATATATGCTTTCTTAATTCTGTTCTCCAAGTGAGAATTCCACGTTAGCTTACTGTCAAAGGTAATACCAAGGTATTTGACCTCTGTTGAGAAGCTCAGTTTTGTATTGAAAAGAACGGGTGCGGTGAGGTTCCCTAGTTTCTTTTTCCTTGTAAACAGAACCATTTCTGTTTTCTTGGGATTTACAGATAGAGCGTGTTCAACGCACCACTGTTCCAACTTTCTAAGGGCATGTTGCATTCTATCGCAGATTACATTCAGGAATTTGCCTGTTAGCAAAATAACCACGTCATCCGCGTATGCTATCGTGTATTGGTTGTCGTTGTTAAGGCGTCGCAAGAGGCTGTCTAGAACCATGTTCCATAGTAAGGGTGAGAGTACTCCTCCCTGCGGACAGCCTTTTGTTACCTTGCTCCTGACCTTAACATCGTCAGCCTTTATTTCTATTACTCGTTTAGAGAGCATATTCATTATCCATCCATTTACTGTTGGTGGGGTATGAGCAAGTGCGTCTGATATTTTGGTAAAGGTCGTTTTGTCAAACGCCCCCTCTATGTCTACGAATACACCTAAGGCGGACTCCTTGTAGTCAATTGATCTTTCTATTTTATTTGAGACTGCATATAGTGCTGTCTCCGTTGATCTGCCTGTAGTGTATGCATGTTGGTTTGGGTGTAAGGGTTTATTGATAATCACTACATCTCTGATATATCTTTCGCATAGCCGCTCCATGGTTTTCATGGGAAATGATGTAAGGCTGATTGGTCTAAATGATTTAGGGATACTGTAGTCAGCCTTCCCTGGTTTTGGTATGAAGACAACTATGACTTCTCTCCAGGCCTCCGGGATGTATCTTAGCGCCAGTGATGACCTGAAAATCCCTACCAGGTGCGGAAGTAGCACCTCCATTCCCCACTGAAGTAGGGCTGGATATACGCCGTCCGGTCCTGGTGATTTGAAGGGGGAGAAGCCAGTGATGGCCCAACGAACCTTGTCCTCATCAATAATTTTTGAGGCAATTTGCCAGTCTTCGTTTGTGGGTATCACCTCTACATCCACGTCCACATGTTCTGTGTCTGCTGATTTTATAGTGGTGGAACCCGGAAAGTGTGTAGCAACCAGACAGTTAATGCTTTCTTCAAGGTTGGTTGTGTAGGAACCATCCTCGTTTTTCAATTTTCCTATACATTGATATGGATCTTTATTAAGAGCTTTTTTGAGCCTAGCTGCATCAGAAAAATCTTCAATTTCCTCACAGTAGGATGTCCAGGCCGCTCTGATAATCTCCCCCGAGTAGGTCCACGTGCGAAATGTGAGAGGTTTTATTTTGCTAGATGAGGCGGACATGATGTTTTTGTCCAGCTCTCCCATAAGCATTTTTTTGACAACCGGCTTCTTATCGGCGGTGATTTTGCCATAAGGGTTGTCTTTGTCTATGATAGCTACCCTGAGACTGTAGCTGCTTTTAGGTCGGGAAGGTGCGACTTCTTGTCGCGGCCTTTTTTGGTCCCTTATAGGAGTTACCTCCGTGGACGAACCCGACCGGTGTCTTTTTTTGTCTGTGGGTGTGACGCGTTCCGTGCCTCTTTTGGAGGAGGAATGAGCGTCGCTGCCCTTAGACATTAGTTTTAAAGTGGAAGGTTGTGATGAACCGGCGGCTGCTAGAGTAGCCTTTTCCCGTTCTACACGCACCTTCCTCCTTTTTGCTTCAGCACCGCAGATGCGTTTGCCGCGGCGGTGCATGGTTGTTTGAGGTGAGCGTTGCCGTCCATCCTCAGATTTGTTGTCATCATTTTTTTTCCTCTTTTTCCATGGCTGTCCCACGAGTAGCTAGGGAAGTAACCCGTCACTCCTGGCAGAGCCCCGCATGCCAGGAGAAGGCTAAATTTAAACTGGGTTTCGCCCGGTTCCCAGAGTTCGCATAATAACGATTGAGCTCCCCCTCAATCATGCAGTCCTCGGCTTATGCTGTTTCACCTTGGCTTGGGAAGTTGGTCCGCGACGACGAGTTTCGCAAAGGCTTTGGAGGGGTTTTATTCCCTCGCACCCTACTTATGCCCGTCATTAACCAAGTCCTCCAGAGAAGACCTGGCCATTCTCCTATCCGCCACCTGGAGACGCGTCCGGCAGGTGCTCAGCCCCCGCAGAAGTGACTGCGGTGCCGGAACCTTTACCCATATTAAATAATGATTAAAACTCATTTTTTTAAATACTGCCAAAATATTTTTAAAATGTAGCTTATCACCTGTTATGGCCGCGTGCCAACTTTCCAAAAGTTCTTTTATTTGGATTTTCAGAACTTTTAGTAGATCTTTTAGTCACGTTTTTTCTATATGTAACATCAGAGGATTCACGAGAGCGAAAACTATCCATAGAAATCGTTCGAGCCCATGGAGACTTTTGTTCAGCACACTTTGAACTACTTTTTCCCAAAATTTCAGGTAATTTGACAGAAATCCAATTTCCATTTGATTTGTGCGGGGTCCTTTGGTTTTTAAAATACTTTTTGAAAATTGTCATTATACCCTTTGGTAGCTTTTTTTATTTCTTTTGAGCACTAGAATGTAGTAAAAATAAAACACATTTTTTCATGATGATAATTTATTCTTTTAAAAAAGTTAAAAGAGTTGCTGTCAATAGCCTGAGTATGTGAATAAAAATATGTAAATAAAAGGAGTTCTAGCAGAGTGTTTTCATTATTAAATTATTTATTTAATACAGGTACACACCTAATTCTTTCTTTCTTCATATTCTGGGCCTCTTGGAGTATTCATTAAAGACAGTTTTTTTGCTTGTTTTACTGGTTAATTAATTTTTTGAAAGTAAGGCCATAGTGATAATAATATTCATTTTCTGTTATTGTTGTTTTAATGATGTTTCAGGTGTTAAAGGGTGATAATTTTTTTTTTAATGTGACACATTATTGCACTATTGCAATTTAAATTTTTGGCATATGTTTATATACTACAGTTAATAATTTAAAATAATTTGTACTTACCTGCAGATAGAGTTAGAGTCTCTCCGAACTCAGTTGGGACAGTAAAAAAACTAAAAGCTAAGTTATAAGCGGCATTATAAACGAGATGCCGCCTGAACCATGGGCGGCGCAGGAAATTTAAATATGTTTTACCATAATTTAAAGAATATACAATATATAGGTTGGGTCACTTTCATATAAACCTTTGATGTTTTGGCTTCTAAGAAAACACGCGGCGTCTACGCCGATCGCGAACGGACAAAATAGTTTCAGGGGATATTTGTGTAAACGATACCAATTTATTCAAGCGTTTCCTCTAATCGGTATTGTTGAAGAACGCGGAAAACGATTTTTTATTATTTGAATGGATATTAGGCACGATAATATTAGCATAATGTTAATAACATTTGTTTATGGTCACCAATATCACTGTTAATAAATGTTAAATTTTTGGTCTTTATTACCTGTTAAAATTATTTTATCATTACAAATGAGCAAATATATATGTATGTTCGTTGGGGGTATTCCATACTCCCCAAATAACCCGGTGTATGTGTGTGGGGGGCACCAAATATTAAGCCCCGCCAAGGGCGCGGCCATACCTGGATACGTCCTCGAGCTAATGTACCGTTAAAGATTATTCTCAGAAGTAACACCAACAAGATCGAATGAATTTGTTCTGCAGAACTTGGCACACGTATAAGTAATTTGAATCAAGTTTTCAATAGAAAATGTTAAAATTTACCCTCTTTAGCAGGCTCAATGGATTAACCTACAGATGGAAACGTATATGCGACTCCTAAAAGGGTTTTAAAAATTCTCGTCTTTGAAATGGAAAGCACAAACTCTAATACGGTTCTGACATTCTTTTGGCGTATAATTAGCAAATTTATGGAACCCAGTGAATCCCAAAGCACTTTTCCAAGCTCGACATCTGAATGTGTAATATATTTTCAATACAATTACCAATAAAACACTCTAATCTATATGATTTATGTTAATACATTCCTTTGGTCATCTAAAAAACGATAAATCGCCTTTTATTCTACTTTCACAATTATCCACTGAACAAATATTATTACCAGGCACATCCAACAACTTTTTAGGGATACGGTATACCAAAGCACACAATTACAGAAAAACGAGTTCTGACGCACTGCGTATCAGTCGGCTTTAAACGGTAGAGTGGTACGAATATACCAGACAGGCGGGGATAAGACGTGTGTGTTTTGAGAGCCGCCGCGAGTTACGCAACTTATATATTGAATATTCTTTAAACTATGGTTTTAGTAAGCCAATATAGCCAGTTACGTTTTTATTCATAACTTTATTGACACTTAACTATTGAAAAATGTTTTGGTTTTAGGAGAAAATTGTTATGATTCACTATTGGAGTTTTCAGAACTTGAGTCGTTATTTACACTTATCGTAAAAATAGATGAACAACTAACTTTGGTTAATTCACAAATTCTATTTACAATTTTGTTTTGTGAAGAATACTACTTTCACTGTCAAGACAAAAATAAATATTTAAAATAACTCGTTGAGTTTGAACGTGTAGGTGTTTGTTTAAAATTTCCGCTTCAGTCGACTCTAAATTAGCATAATAATCCTCAGTTACGCTGTCACTAGTATCGAAAGGGCGCCAAAATGCCATATAATAAATTACTAACCAAAACACTAATCCAATAAAATATTCTACAAAATATATTCACTAGAAATAACTGCTAACGTTGCTAAATACCCCGATGTTACTACCACACTGCGAGGTAAAAATCAAATATATTTTAAAATTAATCTGCTTCCAATGTAGCAAATAAAATATCTCACCAATCAAAATCGGCCAGTGACCATCCGCGGCACTTCTTGGTTGATCCCGCTCACATTTATTTATGACAAACTCGTCAAGTCCACGTTGACTCTGTACGAGGAGCAATCCATAGAATATTATCCGTAACCAGTGGAGTGTTTCAATGTGAAAGCAGGTAAATTAATAGTAACCTGTATAAGCACTAAATTCCATTCTGTTCCAACTGACTTTGTATAAACAATACCTTGTTATTATTTTATTTTCTAATTTTTAGCATGAAATGTATAACACAAGTATTTTTCTAACTTATCTGATGAAATATAACTACATATATTAAATGTATTGATAAATTCAAAATTTAAGCTTGTAATACCACTTTTTTCACATGAATTAAAATCTCCTGTACTTTTATGTGTTCAAATTTATATTATGCCCAAAAAAATACCTAAAATCTGATAAAGCTTTTGCAGTCTCTGTAACTAAATATTAATGTTTGATTATAACAGTAACTTTTAAATTTTTAGTATGCTCATACAATGTGAATATACAATTTTTTAATTATCTTTGGCTATAGTGATTTTAAAATCATCTGCTCAAAGCTAAATATGGATATTGTCATATTAGGTAACTATAAGTTAAATTATTTGTCTCTTACTTTTTAATTGTGATATAATTACTATTTATTTCACGTATGTTTGGGGCACTATATAGAGAAAGTACAGCTGACTCATGTACTTAGAAAAGGTACTTGAAATACAAGCAAAGTAAAGAATGCACTATTTCAAGTACCTACCAAGTACACTTAGACTTCATAAAGTAGTAGTTACTTTTTAGGATTCTTAAATGATTTTAAATAAACTAAATAAATAACAACAAGTTTTATAAGTACCTAATAAACATAAAAAGCGGTAAGCTAGGTAATAAATGGATTACTTTATTTCTTAAATTTAAGGTGTGTAAAATCTTGTGGTTAATATTGTTACATTTTACTAACTTTCCGTACATGGGTTGGACAATTCAAACACTTTGTATAACTTAACAGTTTATTCACTACTTTACAATGTCACAACATTTTCTAATCTTTACTACTGTTATATACCTAACTAACCAACTACAGTTGACCATGGTATTTGTTCTTAATCTTCTGTAATACTACAGAAACATTTATTAGATTATTCTATACTATGTCTTATAAAATACTAAAATAATTCTAGATAATTCTTGAAACACTAACACACACACACATAACTATTTATATTTGTCATATCGTAATAATAGTATTATTAGTATTTAAATATTTGTTCCCCAACCAACATAACTTTAAATATTTTGTGACTTAAAATATTTTTTTTTTAATATCCAGGATTTGTATTGTTGAATGAAAATGAAGTTGTTGGTTTTTTTTGTCTGTGAGGGCATGCTTTGGAAGAGACAAATGGAATATTATTATTATGTTCGATGAGAAATATCCTTAATATGGGTTTACTGATATTTAGAATAAACTGCAGGATGTAGTTTGTAGAAAAGTTGGAGAGCCATCAAAGCTATTTCAATACCTTAAACGCAGACATCCAAAAAAAAGAAAGTCTAAGAGTAAAAAACTACTATTTGGCAGCAGTAGATTGCCTTATTAATAATAAAAATAAACTTTAGTAAATGTAAGCCTAATACTCTCTTTTTATGATATTCCCAGAAAATATAATATTTATGAAAAACGATTTCAATAATTCCAGTTTTTTTCAGAATTTAAACAGTTTTTAAGATGTCAACATAAAATTTGCGAATTAAGGTTTTTTGCGAATTTACTATGAACACCACTCTACAAAAAAAGAAAAAGTTTTGGATTCAGAGATGCAATATAAAATATGGTTTTCGATGTATTTTTGTCCCCTTAACACAAATCCGTGGCCCAATACTTTTTTTTGTAGAGTAGTGTAGTCGGTTCAACTGTTAATTTAAAATTATTGTATATTATAATAATTATATTACGGTTTTAAAATAACACCGTTTTTAAGATATTTGCAATTTAAACTTTATTTGCTTAGATAAATGTGAAAATGCGGTACCACTTGATATCAAAGTGGTCGGTAATAAAGATAACACAAATAACGATTTAAATATTTCGATATCATTAATCTTTCAAATATAGAAACAAACTTTAAACAAAAGTATGGGTAAAGGTCTCAAAGCTGACATAATATAATCATGCGCCTATGTTAATAAAATTATTGGAATGTCAAAAAAAATCCAAGTAGGAAAACATAAATTTCATATAATCAAAATTTGGTGAGGGTTACAATTTTAATAGATTTCGACCGTTACGGGCGTAGTTAACATTTTTTTCAAATTCCGAATAAGATGTTAAAATTTAATAAGTAGGGGGTTGAATGGATATCTTCATTCTTTTAGGTATTACTAAAACCTCTAAAAAAAAAGGAAAAAGTCTTCCCATTGGTCATTTGAGTTGGTAACCAGAGTTACTCATATTTGAAACCAATGCGATATATTTTTGTTTGGCCGTCATTCGCATTCGCATTCAACATAAACAGATTGTACATATCTATTGAAATTCACTTAATATGGGCATCTTGGTAGGTCATGGAAATCTGACAAATTACACCCTGTATAATATGACTTAACATGGTTACTTTTTGACATTGTTGTTTTTTGTTGTAGTTACAATTTCTGAAGCATGATTACCAGAATGTATACAAATTTATACTATTTAGGGTAATATAAAAGGCCAGTTTTAACAGAAAATAATGAACTGATAAATCTGTTTATTTCATTCTCGCTTGTTTATGGTTAGAACAATTAAAGGTTTACCGGAAAATAAGTAAAACGCAAGTAGCTATGAAAATGTTATTTTTTTTCCAAAATAATTTTCACTAGTTCGATAAAAATAAATCCGTTAAACTGTTAACATTGAACGCCAGAAAGACATTTCATAAATAAATATTGACAACAAAAGGAAGATAGATTTTTATAAAAACATTATCCAAATGTGATCAGTCACTTCATATGGATACAGTTATATTCATCAAAAAGGCGTACAAGTATTAACTTCAAACTTCAAAATGGCTTTATTGTCTTAAGTAAAAACATTACTCATAAACAAAGCTTACTTAAACTAAAAAAAATACATTATAATAAATAGCGTAGTACGTGATGTCAAAAAAATAGAGTTAAATAAAATAAAATAAAAAAAAAAAGAAAAAGGTGACCCTTTCCAAACCTTTCCTTCCTTTCTCCACATATAGAATATTTACACT
This sequence comes from Listronotus oregonensis, assembly GCA_019359885.1. Lineage (NCBI taxonomy): Eukaryota > Metazoa > Arthropoda > Insecta > Coleoptera > Curculionidae > Listronotus > Listronotus oregonensis. The sequence goes on from JAHBCN010000344.1 coordinate 154,098, forward strand.
GCTAAAAAAATAAAAAGATCTAATAAAGCATCAAAAACTTCGAGAATAAGAAGAAGAGGAAAAGGGTCATGTCAAGAATTAAAATAGCACAAAACAGCAATAAAAAAACAACATAGGTTGGTCATAGAAAAAATGTATAAAAAATGTAACAAGCCTCACACAAAACTATCATTTAAAAATTCCGTCAGAGAATAATAGGCCTTAGACAATAGACTGTGACTATTAGAAAGACAAAAACTTATTTTTGTGTAAAACCGTCTTCTAAAACTGATTGTTGGATGTTTTCACATGTCATAGGTTTTTACAAATTTAGTGCAGTAGCGTTGGGCATGAAATGTATACATGTAAATAAATAAAGTAAAAATAAATTAGTGTTCTTAGTAAATATTCAATTTTATTCAAACAGTTATACTTATAAAAAACAAAAGAAAAGCAAAAAATTAAGTTTCAATTAAATCTAATATTTGGTCATATAACCCTGTTTTTCTATTACTTGGGCCAGTCTACTTTGCATTGAATGAATTATATTAAATATATCATGAATTTTTGAGAATAAATCTGGACCATGGCAAAACTTCCACATTATGAGTTTAAAACCATTCTCTTACTGCATAGGCCGTGTAGACTGGTCAGTTATATTAATGTTGATATATAAAGTATTGTTGGGATAAGTTTGTTCAGTAGATGGAAGCATTGTGTTTTCAAAGTATTTATATATTTCTGGACATCCAACCTTACCTCTATATCCCAACAAACACCAGGCCTATTTACATATATCCAGCTCTCCACACATTTACAGAGGAACGTCTGGCAGGGAGCTGTTATATCCTTCTTCTAACCTGGTGTTGCTCGGATGATACATACAAATAGTCTCGTTTTAAGTCGACCTAAATGTCTTTTCGTTAGTAATAACTACCAGGTTACAAAAGGAGGGGCGTGGTATATGTAGTTTAAGGCAAAAATTTCCCTGTATTGTCGCCGTTTGTTGGTAAGAAACATTATTTTGGCAGCTAGATGGTTTTTTAGTTCAGAATCTTTGATTCTTTTTTTTTATCTTTATGACAGCTCACGAAGGATTGTTATATATGTATATTATATCCTACGTATTATATATACATATATAAACCTAAGTACCGTGAGTGCCGGGTTTTCCGGTGTTTAACCCATTTCTTCCCAGTTGTTCCGTCAACGTTGTCCAAGCACTGAAACATGCAAATATTGCATTTCACAGCACCTTTTAGACAACGCGGTAGTGCCACCACGGACGTTATTTTTAAATAACTACTACCTAAAAGTGTCTCTCCGGCACTGGGAATCGAACCCGGATCACCGGGCCCGCGAGCCGAAACTCTGACCATTACTAACGGAGACACTTTTAAGTTGGTTGCTAACCCAAAAAGCCTGTATTATTTTCAGCATCCTTCACTGTTTCAAATGGTTTATCTCCTAGGTTTCCCAACAAAGCAGCATCTTGTACAGGGGAGGAAAGAAAGAGGGGACTACCAGAACCAATTCTTTTTTTTTACTTATTTTTTTTTAGCTCGAAACGTTTCATTTTCAAGATAGTTTTCTTATTTCTATGATGAAGCCGGTTTTACGTAAAAATAAGGTAAAAAAGGTAAATTACATAACCAACCACAATGCCTCTATCAGAGCGGGGTAGGAATCGAATCCAGGAATCGATTTCTTATATTTCGAGTTTGAGACAAATCGGTTTATAAATGCCAAAATCCGCTATTTTGAATCTTAAATCATTTTAAAATTCCAAATTTTTACCTAAGATAATATTTTATCGTAGCTTTATATTAATTTTCGGAAATAAAGATGAAGAATTTTAAAACATCGGCATATTAAAATATTTAAATAAGGAAACACACCTAACATGTGAATTTTAAACAAAATATGTTGTTGGGCGTAAATTTTACTTGGATTTGATCTTAAAAGTTTTGATTGCTCGATTTTCATATTTTTTATTGTTATCCTGAGATAACCCTAGCGGACTTTAAAATGGGACATTTTATTATAACTATTATAATTATTATATTCCGCGAGCAGAGAGATTATTAAAAGGCATTTGTAAAACTTTTTATAAAGTTACAATAAGATATCCCATTTATAAGTTGCTTGAAGTTATTTCAAGAATCATAGTTTTGGAATACAGTTCAAAAAAAAGTTCCATTTAAAGCCATGTCCACACCGAAAACATTGTGTTTATGTTGCTTGTTTGTGAAACTTGTTCCTGATTGTTTCTTAAAGTTTCTTAAGGTTTCTCATTGTTTACAGTTGCAGAAATAGAAGTTCCTATAAGTTGATTGTTTCCATATTTCGCGGTATGGATCAAAGAAAATTTAGAAACATTGGTGAACATTTTTGTTTGGGCGCAGTGTGGACAGGTTGTAACTTGATTCGGAAACAAGTGCGTCGGGTGTGTGGCGAGGAGCGTACTTCTATTGTATTTATATTTTTTTTATAGTTTATATTATTAACAAAAAGAGTTCTATATAGCCTCAAATTCTGATATTAAATCATCTTTATTTAATGAACTTATGAGACGTACGACGCCCTGTGTATTTTTTTTTATACATATTTTATATTTTTCAAAATAATGACAATTGCAGCCGCTGCTGCCTGTAAATCGTCTTCGCACCACATTGTTTACTGATATTGAAACACACACTCCACTGATGTAGATAAAATGTTTCTTGTTGCAGCAACACAATGACACTTTGACTAAATCAGTATTTTGGTGTGGACAGAATGTTTACGATAATTTTGTTGTTGTTTCTGTTTCCTAAGCTAGTTACGGCAATCAGCAACAAAATGTTTCTGTGTTTCTTTGGTGTAGCCAACCCGTAATGGGGGGTTTCATGTTGATCTCAGAAATAATATATTAAAAGAAGAATATTTACCAAAAACCAATTGGTTTAAGAGCTACAGCCCTTCAAAATGAGACTAAAATTATATTTCGCGGCTAGGGCTTCGTGCCAAAATCTTTGACGTTTGATTCATCATCTGGATTATGTAGCATCATTTGTATCGTATTTATCATTCCCAAGTATAAAAACTAAAGATGATCCGGGTTTGTGATTCGATAAATAGGAATCGATTCCCTGGATTCGATTCCTTTTTTCCTTAAAAAAGAAATCGTGATTCGTATTGGTGATTTGATTTCTTTACGAGGATCCAGATCCGTAAATATACCTAAAGGTTCCTGCGCATTCCGTCATAGAGACGGTTAATTGCATTACTAACTGGGACTAAAATTAGACTTCTGGTTATAATTTTACAAAGTTGTTTTTTTATGCAGTTTACTTCTCATTTATTCAATTTGTCATACTTAAAGCACTTTATTGTAGAAAGATACTCCGATCGATAACATGTCAAAATTATGGTGTTACGGCATGTCATATATTTGAATGTTGCTTTAAGTTATTATATAGCATGATCTAAATGTTTCATAGAAATTTATTGAAATTTAATTCTTGTAGAGTAGAGGCATGTATGTTCACTAGCACTTGGTAGAGTTGTGATTTTTGTGGTCATGTTGGAGACTAGATCTATGAGAGGAATACCAGAAAGTCCTTGGCAAAATAGTAGTGGTTACGGATCTAAGATTCCCTCACACCAAATGGCTACACCGAATTATCGATATGGTACGTATTATTTTTTAAGTAGGACGCACCAAATCTTACATATGCCTTATTATGTCTAAATAAAACACTTGCTGATAGTCGCTTTGAAATTTTACATCATGCACTAGACAAGTTTTATATAATAACATTTGTTTTCAATCGAAAACATGCCAATATTTGACAGAAATGTTATTTAGGTATAAAGGCTTATTTTTCGCAAATTAAAAAAAAATATAAGTGTAAGGGCCCATTGCCGTTGGCCTCATTAATGACATCCAGTCTTAAAAAAAAGCTTCATCTTCTCAACCACCAGCGAGCTTTAGGAGAATTGCCCTTCTTATATGGCATATATGTTGTTGTTTTTTTTTAATTTTATGGGAGCCCAGTTTTGGCTTACTGATATTTGAAATAAAGGGACAACTTTTGCCAGCACAATAGAATGAATAGTCAGTATAAACCCAATGATTTTCTCACATTTTACAACCAACTTTAAATAGTTTACAAGCCTTTTGAAAAATCGTACTTTAAATTTGTGCATCACCAGGGTCTATTTGACATAGACTTTCACAGAATTTTAAAAGTGTTTTTTTATTCTTCTTAATAGTAAAACCATATATAATATTATATAAAAAATTTATGTTTTATATATATATATATATATATATATATATATATATATATATATATATATATATATATATATATATATATATATATATATAAACAATCTTATATAAAATTGATTTTAATGATTTTATATTAAGGCTTATTTGTACTTTTTCGTAGAGTAAATAAATTAGATAAACATGATATTCAGAAAATAAATATTATTATTCATGAAAATAAAATATTTTTTAAAATTAATATATTGGTCATATACAGTCCTGACTTAGTAATGTGTGGCATATCCTTTATCTTTAATACTTGAATAACCGACTTTTCATGGAGTGGATTAAGCTGTCAATGTAGTCTTGTGATATGGAATTCCATTCTTTTGAAGGGCTCTTAACAAATCGTTGTGGTTTTTAAATTTTTCTTTATTTTTTTGCCTAATTTTTCTCAAATGTTCCCAAACGTTTTCGATGGGGTTTAGGTCAGGACTCTGTCAGGCCATTTCATTAGAGGGATGTTGTTGTCTTGAAACCACTTTTCACCACTTTCGCAGTATGTTTGGGTCATTATCTTGCTGAAAAGACCAACGAAGTATATTTTCTTCAGCATGAGGAAGCATATGGTGTTCAAGGATATGCAAAACTGAACTGGTCCATTTTTCCATCTACTTTTATAATGATTCCCCAACCAGAAAACAGCCCCACCATAATATTCCCACCCCATGTTTTACCTTGCTTGTATACCTTGGATCCAGACTATGTTTCAGGACGACGAACCCATTGCATGCCATCCGATCCAAACAAGCAAAAACTTGCTTTCTCGAAAAAGCACTGTTTTCCATTTTTAATTGTCCTGGGCAAACTGGATCCTAGCCGCCCTATTCTTCTGATATTAAGGTTTTTGCTGGTCGACGTCCGTATAGGCCCATTTCGGTTAACCGACGGCGAATGGTTCGCAAAGATACTTTACTTCCGGTATTTCTTGGATTCTTCAGCAGTCATAAAAGGATTTTCATGACCAACCTTTATTTTTCTCTCTGCCGCTTTGTCCATTTTCTTGATACCCGTACTGGAATGGGTAACTACAAAGTTTTTAAAAGAGAATGGTTTTTCAACTACTGATCATGCCTATTAATTTGTCTTGCAATATCACTTTTTTAACACCAGCTTGAAACTTTGAAATAATTAAATTTTTAAGATCATTACTAAGGTCAATTCCAGGAGGCATTTTGCACAGTGTAACACAATATATCAACAAACATTAAAACCGAACTGAAAATAAGTTAAGATTCTTTTAACAGTGGAAAATAAATGCCGTTTGGAATGTTTCTCCACTTTTGTCAGCAAAAACTTTAAAAACAATTTTTCTGCGAATGATAAAAATAAGATAAAAATGTTGGAACATTTTTAAATAGCATTAGCAAAGATTAATATAGTCCAGTAAATATTTTTACAAATTTGTTATATTTTAAAGATTTATTACCATAAAGTAAATGTTTCGCCACTTTTGGCCGATAGTGTTATATATATATATATATATATATATATATATATATATATATATATATATATATATATATATATATATATATATATATATATATATATATATATATATATATATATATTATATATTATATTATTTATATATATTAAAGATATATCTTTTCTCTGTTTTAAGACAGTTAAAGAAGACATCCTGTTCTCTATGTTGTCCACTATGACTCTCTCCCTAGACGCGTTTCGCCCGCCTTAAGCAGGGCGCACACTGAGCCGGATTCGCCGGCACAGCTCGGCACAGCGCAGGCAGCGCGGCCGGCAATTCCGCAGTCGCCGCACACTGCTTCGGCATGATCCTACTCGAACAGCGTCAAAAGAACTTCGACTATTAAAACAGAAGGTTGTATTTTGGTGAGAGTTTTCGAGAAAAATATTTTTATATATTAACAAAATGAGCAGCTCATCTGACTCCGATGAAGAACTTTTGATCGTGGCTTCAGTGTGTGCTGAAGAAGAAGAAAGAGTTAGAAGAAGGTTTTGGGTCCATGAAATTAATTTGAAGCGAGAAACTTATGGCGAATTCCATCATCTGTTTCCTGATTTTTTGTCCGATAGTGAAAAATTTTTAAATACTTTAGAATGTCGAGTGCCAAGTTTTATGAACTTGCAAATATGTTACCAATCAGAAAGCAAGATACCAATTTCCGAAAGGCTATTTCACCCCATGAAAGATTAGCAGTTACCTTAAAGTAAGTACCTACATAAAAGCATGCATAGTATGCATACAAAGAAACAAATATTTCAGCACGAAATAAGTTAATATACCTACATACAATATGTATGTACCTATAACAAAGAAACAAAGGTTGCACGAAGATCCCGAATAAAATTATTATAAAGTTGGTGGGGTTGCAGCTAAGGGTTCGAAAAAATATTTCATTTTATTGCCAGAAAATACCTCGGAAAATACGTACATTTCAAAATCAATTCACGTGTTTCAGAGTTTTTAAGGTACTGGTTGAAAAGATAATAATTTTATTCAAACTTATGCGCACCCGTACTCATAGAATAAGTACCTAATTAGTAAGAATCATAGCTGCGGGTAATATTCTGTTCGAACTGATGACTGGTACCGGGGTCAGCCGACAAATCTTCTGATGATTGGTAGATCATAGGTTGCAGCGGGTGTGATACAGATGGCATGATATTGCTAGAAGTACCAGTTTCGTATGGCGAAGCAGGATGGTGAAAAGCTTGTGAAGGTGAAGGTGAAGACAACTGTTGATTAGATTCGGTACGGTGCTGTTGCGGTTTTCATTTATTACTAGACTCTTATATTCATATTCAGATACAAGATTGAAAATTTTTGATTTGACCTCAATTTGGAGATAAGATGGAAACGTTCTGACTGTTTCCTCCATACTCTCAAAAACTTCTTCAAATGGTCGCTGCTTTTTCTAATTTTATTCGTTTTCGCTCTCCTAAATATTCCTGAAGTACTTGAGATACAGCTGGTGGTGCTTCTTTTGTTGTTTTTTTGAGGTAGTCTGGGTAGGAATTGATGGTGATATTGTCTCTGATCTGGGTGAGATGAGTGGTGTGGCAGATACGCTGGGTGGTGATGCAAGACTGTTTTCGGTACTAGCAGAATCTACATTTTCATAATTTTGTGTATCGATATTAATGTCATAATTGTGTGATTGTTCTTCAGCAAGATTAGATTTTGATTCTCTCTGCAAATATGGAATTCATGAAAGACATAATATCTTCAAATTTCCACTTTACTGGAATATTTGCTTGGCCGCTTCTTGTTTTCCTATTTTTTAATGTCTTTCGATATGCATCCCTCAGTAGGCTCCATCTTTTCTTACAATCTGGAACTACAATAAAAGTTACTTGTTGCTGCTGCTTAATCGTATAAACAAAAGACGTAAATAAAGTGAATTTAATTTGCTAATACATATTATTTACATAAATTGTGATTTCGAACTCTTCCATTAAAAAACTCTCGGCCGTTACTTACAAAGTGAGCTTACGTTAATATGGTCTATTCGTTGACTACATCATGTTTTTTGAAGAAGTATAAAAATAACTAAAATTTTTTGTTTTAGATTTCTGGGCTATGGCGATTGTTTTTCAACAATATCGTTCAGCTATAGGTTAGGCGAAAGTACAGTTAGAAGTATAATCTATGAGACCTGTCAACAAATATGGGATGTTTTGGGCCCTTTAGAAATGCCTAAGCCAACTCTGGAAAAGTGGACAAAAATAGAGAGGGCTTTCGGTTAAAATGGAATTACCCCAATTGTATAGGCGCCCTGGATGGGAAACATGTTGTTTTTGAAAACCGCCAAACTCTGGATCAGCTTATTATAATTATAAGAAGAGTTTAGTATAGTTCTACTGGCATTGGTAGATGCTGATTATATATTTGTAACGGTTGACGTTGGGGCTTACGGTCGTAATAGCGATGGAGGTATATTTCGTTCTTCTCAGTTAGGAAAACAACTCCAGGCCAAAACTTTAAATATTCCTGAAGATAAACCATTGCCTGAAACAAATGTTGTTTTACCGCATGTAATTGTAGGAGATGAGGCCTTTCCTTTATTGCCAAATGTAATGAGACCGTTTCCCGGAGCGCAGACTACTAATAATGAAGCAAATAGAATATATAACTATCGCCACAGTAGAGCTAGACGAGTGCGAAATGCATTCGGAATTATGAGTAAAAAGTTTCGAATTTTTTTAAAGAAATTCAATATATCTCCAGGCCATCTTGATATAATCGATTAGCATGCACGGCTTTACATAACTTTTTAAGAAAAGATGCGTGTGCTTGGCAGCCTGGAGGCTTGAGACGGAGGAAATACCGAAAGGCTTAAATGACTTACAAAATATTGGTGGTAACTTTCAACGCGAAGCTTTTGCTATTAGGAACAGTTCAAACAATATTTCACCTCTAATCACGGAAGCGTTCCATGGCAGCAAGAAAAAATCAATGCAGGAAGATTAAACTAATTCAAGAGTATCGCTGAACGTATCTACAAAACCAAGGGATAATGGCTGTAAATACTTTTTCTATGAACGTTAAAATTAAGAAAATTATTTGTTTGTGTATTTAAAATTTTGGTAATTATTTAATATACGGTTTTCTCTGGATTCTTAAAATATTATAATATTTTGACTTACATGTTATCTATTAGTTGTCCTTAATAATAATATGATGGCGCAGTTATGAATTATTTGATACTTTTGCTTTAAATGACAAAATTTTGATTTTTTTGAAAGTTGTGTACTATTACTAGAGACAATTGGCTACACCTCATTTTAATTATTGTAGGATTATATTAAATAAATCACAATAAATATAAAATTTTAGTTAAAAACTTATTTTTTATAATTTATTTTCAGGTTCTTTGGGTTAGGGTTAGTTCTGGTTAAGTTTCCTTAGTAAAAATCAAGCCCGCGTAAGCGCGCTTGCTTATGTTTAAACCGCGATGTTGACAATACGCTTCAAATTTTACTTAATAAAATTTTCGCCTTCTTAACGTTTTCTTCCCATTTTGAGGTTATGAGTTTAAAATTTCGTTTTTTCCTAATTTTTGCATTTTTAATTAAAAATATCCAGAAAAAATATTTTTTGCAGAAATTTATGTGTGATCTTGAAGTACAGTAACTCGTTTTACCTATTTTATCCCGCCCAGCACCCCTTTTCATTCCTCTGTACCATAAGTTTTTGCTTATAATTCATTAAAAACTAAATATTTTGGATCTGCGCCACTGCCATTATATTTAGAACAGTGTCCAAAACGAGTATGTATTAAACGTTTTTAGAAAAACACTAAAATAGCGGAAAACCGTATAGTAAACTGTTACCAAAATTTTAAATACCTACATTATTTTTCAAGCGAAAAATATATCCATGTTAGATAACTATTGTGAGTATAATGATAAATAAATATCTTGTCTTTTTTGTCCTCCTCTAGACATATTCTGAAACCACCATGCACCACCATATACTCGTACCTAATACATATGAATCGATCACTGAGGCTATTTATTTTCTTGATAGATTGCGGAATGAATTTTATGATCCTTTAGTTTGACTATGTGATTAGAATAATTATTATTTAGGTATTGTAGATTATTGTATAGGTTTTAAAATAAAAGTTACAATGTGTATGTGTTTATACTATTTTATTAGTTTTTTAGGGTAAATAGAAAGATAAATAAATGATACATATTAAATTTACATCCAGCTTTTATTGTTATAGTGCCCTATACAGTGTTTCTAATAACATGCTAATATTTAAGGGGTGATTCTGACCCATTTTAAGAAAAAAACTTCATATGAATGTATGTCCTAAACGTCTTATCTTTGATACAGGGTGTTAAAATTTTAAGAAAAAATTTTTTTATTGTCATTTTCTATACCACTTAAATATTTTTTTATGAAAACAGGTACGGCGTTTATGCATTAAAGAGCACTTTTGACCTAAGAAACATTTTTTTATTTCAACAGTAGCGTCCGCACTGGACTCTGACTAGATATTTTTGAAGGAAAAAGTAGTCCGCCACTGCTTTCTTTAAAAATAAAATTATTTTGGAGTCCTCGGTCAATTTAAAACAAATTTGGTTTACTTGACTTTTTTTCGTTTTCCATAAAAAAATAAATTAACTTATTTGCATCTCTCACTGGACCAATTACGGTGAAAATGATTTATGTAACTTTGAACAATAATTTTCAAATGTTTTTAGGTTACAAAATGCTCTTTAATGCATAAACGCCGTACAGCAATTTTCATAAAATATTTAAAGTGGTATGAAAATGACAATAAAAAAATTATTTTTTCTTAAAATTTTAACACCCTGTATCTCAAAAGAGAAGACGTTTAGGACATACATTCATATGAAGTTTTTTTCTTAAAATGAGTCCAAGAATCACCCCATTTAAATATTAGCATGTTATTAAGAAACATCCTGTATATGTTATTTATTTATTTATTTACAAATCAGTACAATTACAGAATTTCTAAAATAGTAATGAAAACAATACAACAAAATTAAATTCCAAACAAATTAAATTAAATTAAACTAACTTAAGGCAAATAAAAGAGAGTAAACTAGCTAAACCATATAAGGAAGACAGGTCAATATACTCAATTTAACAATCTTTTAATGCAATTAAATTAACAGAAAAGATGGCACAATCAGAGAAAACCTATACTAATTATTAAACTTCAAACGGTCAACAAGCACATGTCCATAGTTAGTTCTGTTACATGTTTTTCTGAGTTGATCATTTTGGATTATACGTGAATCTTCAATTATCCTTTGTCTGATACACCTGCAGTTAATTTTTGAACAATTGTCTCTTGTTCGACTTTAGATAATCTTTACTTGGCCCATTCCATAACACCAACAGTTTCAGCAGTTAATGCAAGATTTAAATGTGGTATTACATTTCTCTTCATCTTCTTTGAACCACCTGTCATTTTCCACTTCATATAGTTTTTCCATACATGGCAACTGTAACAAAACATAAGTATTATATAAACATATCTCACCTATTATTCTGACGATTATTATTGAAATTTTAAAATTTTAGGTATGTATATGCTTCAAAACTGAAATACTCATTTGATTTGTGAGATGAGAAATGAACTGTAAAAATCTCTGCTCGCATTACTGTCATAAAACTGATAAAGAATACTTACATCAAAGTGATCTTCACAAACAAACAAACTAGATGTTGAAGATAACCTTTCAGGATCACGTCCCCCTGCTTGAAGCCATAGATTCCTTAAAGTCTTATCAGATGGAACTTGAACAAAGTCTTTCCAGGCATATTAATAGACGTATTTTTGCAATGAGTAATTATACACCAACGGCAAAACTTTACTCATTTTGAGACACAACTGCAAAATCCAATACAAATCACACAGAAACATTCAACGATAAAATGAAACAAATATTGCAAAAGGAGGTTATAAAACCGCCCAGTTCAATGCGTACATCTAGTGTACATCTTCACTGGCCATTGTACCAATGCCAAAAATTGTACTACTAGGCTATTTGGCAACGCAGACATTTACCAATAAATGACGTCATTTATTGCAACCTAACAGAAAGGTTATGGGACCTTGAATTTCTGAAGTTATTAATCGAAATATCGGCAAAAAGCGAATTAAAGAAAAACGAAGTAGTAGGTTTTGAAGAACGGTCTATAATAGTGCAAACGACATCATTAAAAAAATGTGTGCAAGGACCCTATTGAAACATAATATTCGCCATTTAGCCCAATATACGCGTTGTGCCAGTGAGAAATTAATATTGCCATATGGTAGAATACCTATATGAACATTATTTACAACATAATTTTTTAATTATCATTAACAAATAACTGGTTATTACTTACCAGAAATTCCTGTTTTTTTCTAGACACCTCATCCCAAGCATTTTCCTTGCGGATATTGTCATGATAATATCGGTCATGTAAGGATCATATACAAGAATGTAAACATCCGAACGCTTTAATTAATATTTCCATCCGATATGTCGCAAGCATGAACGGAACAAAATTCAAAATCTCGAAAACCATTCAAACTCAATTGTTTTTTATGCGGCCGGTGTACGACAGACCGATCGGCAGGTTTTGCCCAACTGAGAATGGCGAAGCGTTGTCAAGAGCTGCACGGCGCGGAGCCGAGCGAATCCGATTCAGTGGGCGCCATCCCATTTGATTACAAGATTTCAAAATCTGCCTGCCGCGCCGAGCGGGCCAGCCGGGCGACTCTGGCTCGGTGTGCGCCCCAGCTTTACGGGTCTCTTCGTAGGGCTGTAGCGAGTGCACAGTGAACAACAGAGAGAAAAGCGTCAACTTATTGAACAAATATCATTGTTCATCGAAGATATTATATTCACCTTTGATGCCCTACTGAAATCACATTCAGCAAAAACTGGCATCAAGAATTACCGGAGTGGTAGTAGATGTTATTAAAACGAAAATTCTCCCTACTGTCTCGGTATGGTTGGCATACCTGTTTTAAGACAGTTAAAGAAGACATCCTGTTTCTTCATGTTGTCCACTATGACTCCTCTCCCTAGACGCGTCGCCCGCCTTTCGGGTCTCTGTCAGTAGGGCTGTAGCGAGTGCACAGTGAACAACAGAGAGAAAAAGGTCAACTTATTGAACAAATATCATTGTTCATCGGTAAGATATTAAATCTCACCTTTGATGTCCTACTGAAATCACATTCAGCAAAACTGACATCAAGAATTACCGGGGTGGGTAGTAGATATGTTATTAAAACGAAAAAATTCCCTACTCTCTCGGTGTATGCATAAGTATTACTCCGTTTTAAGACAGTTAAAGAGGAGAGAGTCATAGTGGACAACATAGAGAACAGGATGTCTTTTTTCCCACCTTTCGATTTTATTTTGTTACATCTAGCCACATCATCAAAATATTTATAAAGTAAATATATAACATATTTTGCATAAAACTACAAATTATTTCAGTAAATACTTAAAAAATTATAAATTGCTGTCTTAACATAAATTAAAAAAGACTTAAAAAAGGAACGATAGACATCCCAAGTTACACCAACTTGCCAGTTTATCATTGAATACGGTATGTGGGCCTCACTTCTCTTGGCCCGCATTGCTCCATCAAAAATATCCACTAAATAACGAACACAAAAGTCCCAAAATCATCAGCTTGTAGAATCAAATGACGATTTCGGGTTCCATATTTAGTGGATATTTTTGATCAAACAATGCGGGCCGTGCGAAGCAAGGTCCGCATGCCTTATTACTATGTCATAAAAAAACTGTTACAACTTGGCAACAGGCCAAAATTTTCAGAATTCCGAGTTTTGTGCTATTATTTTATATTTTACCTAGTTTTTATTAAAAATTAAGGTCTTTTCTGTACTTTTTGAAGTGAATTCTTAAATATTAAAATATTGTTTTTTAATTGTGTTTTCGTGCAAGTGACATAATTTAAACGAATATGTCGTAAAATGTAATTTTTTTTTTTTTGAAAACTCTATAAGGGACGGCAGAAAAACAACTTCAGATTTGTGTTTTTGTGTTTAACGATCCAAAAGTAGGGAGTGAGCAAAAAATTAGCTAAAATTTCGATTTTTCCAGGGGTATTTTTTTCCGTCCTCTTATCTGAGCTGCTTTACTTTTTTCTTTTTTGTCGTCTTTTTGATAAAGTCCTTTCAAAACTCTAAAACTGTGCGCGAAAAAAGTTTTGTTTAAGTGGCACATACCTCTGCAGCATTCAAAATGGTTAGATTTCGTTAACGTTAACTGAGTTTTTTTTGTAGGCGGATTACTAGTTGAAGGTTGGTTAATATCCATAGTTTACTGTATTAACAGCACTTAACACTAAATCTTTAATAGCTGTACAAATATATAGACTAAATATTATACACTATAATCAAATTGGCACAAAACAATATCTATATACTACGAAAACTAGAAATTTACAATATACTGGCAATACCTTGTATAGCAATTAAAATATAAACTCACAAAATCCGTCCATAAATCAATAATAAGTAAATAAAATCATCGAACAGTACGAAAACCCTATTGAAATGCCTATTTTCAAGTCTGTTCGTTGTTAATTACGGGATGTGTTGCCATATTTATTGTTATCTTCGCGGTAACAATTTCAATGCAATTGGCGTGCTATTTTGAATGCTGCTTGCGAATTATGACAACGTGGCGCTGGAAATGTTAACCAGTTCACTGTAATTAGAGCCGCAAAGTTTATCATTGACTCATAAATCATTTACTAGGGTTATATTTTTTTTAGCCTCTTCGTCGGTCAGGTGGCCAGTATTAAATGAGTCTAAAATTTTGCATTTGTAGTATAGCAGCTTTCAGTAGGGCAACACAAAATACTAGTTTGACGCAGCCCTCTACAATCCATCTAGAATCTAGACAATGCTCCGAACCTTTCTATATTCTTTATTTCCAAAATGTCTAGTCTGTCTAGCTACATGCAGAGTTTTTTTTTCTTCTGAAGTTTCAAATCGTCCAGTACCACATCATTGATCCTATAAATGTCCATAATAAAATAAATAGTTTACTTTTATTGGCAAAAAGAGCAAAAAATAAATTATGAGTAATGTAAATGCATAATTTTTAATCCTGCTGGTAATAAGTAATGCATAAAACGTGAAGCTTGGTGCTATAATACGATTTTAATAGGCAACAACACACAAAGTATGTATATGATCCGAAAAAGGCAGATCGCAGTACTTTTTTCATGTTTCTAAATTTAAATGTATTTTTACATGATAAAAACACTTTTTCATTTGTCAACGACATCGTCCCCGCTTTTGTTGTCAAGTATATTAGCATAATTGTTGGCTTTTTTGGGAAGAATATGAAGTAAGTAGTTTCGGGCATGGATGGCTGGATTTTAATAAAAGTAAGAAATAAGTTAGCAAATGTAAAATAAAAGTGTAACACAAAGTTTTAATTTAAACTCTGTGTTACACTTTCTATTTTTACAGTTTATTAAACTGCCTATTACGTTTAGTATTTCAGTTTACTAGCA
The DNA here is from genome assembly GCA_019359885.1 of Listronotus oregonensis. Classification (NCBI taxonomy): domain Eukaryota; kingdom Metazoa; phylum Arthropoda; class Insecta; order Coleoptera; family Curculionidae; genus Listronotus; species Listronotus oregonensis. The sequence continues at coordinate 169,421 of JAHBCN010000344.1, forward strand.
TATTAACTATACCCGTCATAGTTGGTCAACTGTTTTAGCAAAAAATGAACTTGGTTTATGTAAATAGAAAAAGTTTGCACACCGGAATGTATTTACTATGGCATTAAAAAATGTACAAATCTTAAACAAATTTGTGCAAATATAGGCGCTAATAAACTAGATTCAATTTGAGTCGATGAATGGCTGGATTTTATTAGCTGAAAATAAAAAGGGATTATTGACCCGTTATAAGTTTGTGAAAAGTTACTATTATCCTGTAAATCCTCTCCAAAAGATCTAAAACCGGAGGCTTCTGACCGTGGGGAGGGGTTTACCCAATGAGCTGACGCATAATAAACAGCATTTCATTCATCGAACGCAATATACTGCCCCAAATTTTTTTAAATGGGAAAATGTCAAGATAGTTTGTACTTCTTCAAAAAAATAATCCAGGAATCAATCCGTCCTAAGTACTAGACCTTGAATTTGCCATAACCATTTTAAAAAATTTTTAAAAGGGGGTTATTACATTAAACACTAAAATATTTTACTACTAAGGCAAACTTTAATCGTGCAAAAAGTGCAAAAGAAAATAATATTTGAATGTGTATTTTTATTCGACAATGCTGATTGGTGGGGAGTAGGAATACGCCTCTACAAAAATGCACTTTTTGCCGGTTTTCTTAGCCTAACACTGTCCAGAAATAAAATAGTATAATGTTACATCAATTTTTTGTTTTGGGATGTATTTAAAAAGTAATTTAAATTTTTAACCCAAATTTTTTTATTCACAGGGGTTTAAAATACAAAAAAGTTAAAACAGGTTTAATTTGTTGTAATTTTAAGTATAAATTTAAAATTTTTAAAATTTTAATCATAATATACTACCAGAAAGATACTTGGCAGCCACGCTTGACGACAAAATAGTATCTGTAGTAACCATTTTCCCGGGGTTTTGCTGGATTTTATTGTTTGAGTACAGAGGTTCATTCATCGCTAAGCAGAACCTTAGAATGTACGTTTATGTTGCCACGCTTTTGCCAAATCGATGCTTCCTCCAGTTAACCTAACAGCTCATTGGATTTATCGAACGTAATATACCGGGTCTCCCGAAATTAGTGGGAAATATTTCTAGATCTCATTGTACTTTCCAAAAAACAAAAAAAAGTTTATATAAAAATCCCTCCTAAGGTAGCTAGAGCCCCCTGAAGGTTTGCCCCATAAGTCACGTTTTAAGAAATATTTCTGAACCGTTTAAGGTAGGTGTTATATTAAAGCCCTCAAGTATATACCTACTAGAGGCAGCCTTGCTGCTAGGACGTGCAAACAAGTGCGAGAGAGAAAATAATATGTGTAGAACCTTTTTATTTTATTCTACTTTGCTGATTGGTGGGGAGAGGTATATACCCTGCTGACCAATCAACATGCATTGCTTGCCGGTGTCTAATGAGCCTAACACTGATTAAGAAATGAATATATCAGTTATAAATGTTAAACAGATTTTTATGTTTTGAGTATGTATTTAACATTAGTTTTAAGAGTGGTGTTACCAATGCATTTTTGTTTTCTTAGCTTATTTGGTTTGTTTGCTTATAAATATATCAGTTTGAACATATTAAAGCAGGTTTTAAATTTAGTTTTGTACTATTTTTAAACTTGCCCAAATATAATAGAGATTTGATATGATATTTATAATAAATATCATGCTTTTTACCATTCCCGATTACAAAGGCGGGGATGTGGCGCAAAGGTGCAAAAAGTCGCCGGTGTAATGATAGAGTCGGCAATATAGGACAGTCGAGAACATTGTCCCTAGGTTTTGGTTAGCGCGCAAGTAATTACAACCGTGTAAAATTATAGGTAGCAGAAGATTTTCAGTGGTGGGTATGCTATTTTTTGTTGTTCCCACTACAATTTAACAGGGCCGTATCTAGGTATGGCCGTGCCCTTGGCGGGGCTTAACATTTGCGCCCCCCCCCCACACAACACCGGTGGATTTGAGTATGGAATACTACCCTCAACGAAAACGGGGAGTCCGAGGGGTTTTCCCGGAAATTTTCCAAAATTAAAGTGCATAGTTGTAGGTTAAAATATTTTTAATCCGAGAATTTCGTTTCTTTAAAATACCAATTTTTCGGTGGAATTTGTGTCAAATTCTATATTTTTTTTATATGAAAACATTACTATTTGAAATAGACATAATTTACATAAAACAACTTTTTGTATTTGACTGAAACAAGTGGAATGTAAATTAAATTTACATCCTTATTTGCGAATGACTAAACTTTCAATAAATTTTCTCAACAATAAAATCGTAGTAACAAAAATACTGTTCATAGCAGGCCTACTAAAACGTAACATTTTACTTTAATAAATTAAATATTATGCAGAAATTTATTCTATTAAAAACTTATATTACATGTATTTACATAAACTATTTGAAATCTTTGCTATGAAACATGTAGTAAAGATTATTTATTTGATTAATTTTGTCAATAAAAAATAATAATATGACTACGGTACTGACAACTGATAAAAAAAATCATGACCGATTTTGCGCCCACCAGATAGCTGCGCCCTTGGCGGGCGCCCATCTCGCCACCGCCTAAATACGGCGTTGCAATTTAATGGTCAAATATCTTAGTAATTTAATGGTGTCAGCTATTTTCATTATTTTTATATTTAAGTAATTTTCTTATAGTGATCTCAGGGTTTTAATATATTAACGTATTTCTATAACACTCGGTAAAATATTTTGTGCGTTGACTTTTATCAGTCAAATAATTTTTTAAATAATTTAAAGAAGCTTTTTTCCTGGTATCTATCTTGGTCTGTTTAATAATTTACATCAGATGTCTACAGCATTATTATTATTTTTTTTTATTAATGTCAATTTAGAAACTCCTTAGATGCATCTGATGCAAAATTCTGATATTTTTATCTAGAAGGAAGTCAAGTGGTAGTATCAAATATCATGTAGAAGGAAAAACCTTACTCCAAAGAGGGGAACAGATAGGTTTTGGGGAAAGAGAATACCGCTTCTGAAGCAAAATTATCTTGTACACGTTTAACATTTTCAATATCCGGGCTTAAATTATTTTTCATTACTAACAATTTCAATTTTAGGCAAAACTGGTCAAGATGATGTGTGCTATGTTGTGGCCAAGTATGATTATGAACATCAAGGACCCCAAGAGTTAGATCTTCGCAAAAATGAGCGATATGTACTTCTTGATGATTCAAAGCATTGGTGGAAGGTTCAAAATTCCCGCAATCAAGCTGGTTATGTCCCAAGCAACTACGTTAAAAAAGAAAAACCCTCTCTATTTGATAGTATTAAGAAAAAGGTAGGAGCCAATAATATATTTCTTTTGTAACTTTTTTAATTTTTAAGATTGCGTCAAATTACAAATTAAACTTAATTGCTTTTCTTTTATAATATGATGATTAGGTAAAAAAAGGATCAGGATCCAAAACTTTACCATCAAACAACTCTCCTTCTCGGACAGTAGAATCTCCGAATATGGCTAGACGGGCAGCAGCCGATCCATCCGAAGCCATAGGTATTGCAGTTGTTAAATATAATTACCAAGCACAACAACCAGATGAACTGTCCTTAGTTAAAGGATCTAGAATTTTAATACTTGAAAAGAGTAATGATGGTAAGTTTTGATAATGTTATTATAATGTAAGTCTTGGTACTACTGACTCATTCAAACATGAAAATGGTGGTGAAATGACTACTGCTCTACGTGGACAAGCAGTGTTCGAAAACCATTAAGAAATAAATAATTGTCACCTAAAACGCTTTTTAAATGAAATGTTACCGTGTTTAACACCGGATTTCCAGATTCCACCGATGTGAGGCAAATTAGTAGGTATAAAATGCCATTTAATACTGATGTTTGAAAAATAATTTTTAATGGTAAAGATATTATCTGGTAAAAATTGACTCTTATGTTGAATATTTTTATTAGCTTTAACAAAATTTGTCCCCTTATCTGAATATATGGCGAATGGCTTGCCACGACGGCTTATAAAACGATAGAATGCTTAAGGGAAATCTTCAGAACTTAAAAACCCTAAATTTAAGTAAATTGCTTGAGTGCTAAAGCATATAAATAAAGCAATCAAACATTAAATTGATTTAGAACCGCGACCTCGTAGGTCTTTCATTATGAAACGACCAGCATAATCAACACCAATGGTAGAGAAGGGCAATGTTGGTTGGACAGAAACAGCGAGCCATTATGGGTTGAACCGTTAATTATTGTACCTGGCACATTTTATGCAATTGCGAAATATTTTTTGCGCTAAACTTCGTCCTGAAATAGGACTGAAATTTTCTTGTAATAATAATAATAATCACTGGGATAATAATCACTGAGGCCCCGCGTGCAATAAACTTATATGTTCGAATTCAAAAATAAGTTTTTTTAGATGATAAGATAAAGAAAATAAAATGACATGTTTTTTAAAAATATGGTTGTTAATTGTTAATCTTCCTCCCACACGTATAACGCCTTGTTCGTCTATAAATGGATTAAAATTCAACATATTGCTATTTTAGATATGCTATCTAAGCTCTATTTACTTCTAACAAACTTAAGTAAATTGAAAAATTTCGGTTTTTTATAAATTTAGAGCATTTTCAATGAATCTAATTAGAAGAGCTGCATATCTTTTGAATTTTTGTAAGTTTGAAAATTGTTCAAAAGAAAAAGTTAACCGGGAAAATTGACAATGAAACTATATACTTGCGTCTTTCGGGTAAATTTTCTAATATTAGTGAGGTATTTGGCCACTCACTGGTATCACATACCCAGGCTAAGAGCACAACATATTGCAGTTGATTAAATTTGTTGGCCCAACCTCCTCTTGATACCATGTCGACTGGTTAGTTGTGGTAGAATGATTCGGTTAGTTTTTGCATTTCAGCTACCCGTTTATTAAAAAACAGTTTTAATAGGTTGGGGAAAGTGCGTAACCATCTTAGGACGATTGTGGAATCCGACAAACAATGGATACTGTCGAATTTAAAGTTAATGACATTTAAAATTTTAAACATAATCTGTGATAAGGGAATAGTCCACAGTACAGGCCCTCCCTGGCAAGTTGATTACCACATACTTTATAATTCGTGAGGAACTTCGTTTCGACAAGTCTACCACACTTTTCCTCTGCGACTTTTCCCGATTCCTCCGCTTTTCTGCTCGAAAAAGGCCCTATATTATGGCGATTTCCCAAGGTTCTGAAAAGTCACGACCACAACTTTTTTTCTTATCTTAAGTTACTGGAAATTTTGTTAAAAATGTGAATTTAAACTTATCCGACAAAAATTTGTCCGACTTTTTCATGTCTACCGCTCGAAACATGCCCAAATGACAGGGTATTAAAAACCGATCACCACATAGGTAATTTTTGGTAAAATTGATTGTAAATGATTTATAAAATAGTATCCTATGTTTGTCCGACCAATTTCAAGCCGCGTTTTTTCAGTCCGACAGCTGGAAATTGGAATTTTGACGGGGTATAAAAAATCGTTTACCACATGTCGGACAAAAATAAATTAACTGTACAAATACCAACCTTTTAATTTGTACAGTTTTTAAATAAAAATATAAAATAAAAATTTTGCAGTTTAAAAGAGCGTTTTTTAAAATGCATTTTATCATTACTAATGTTTTAACTTTTTAAAAAGAATTTTTGTAAAATTTTAAAGTTGTGTTTAATAACGTTGCAACACACATGAAGTTTGTAATTCCTTAAAAAATTAAAAATATTTGTTAATGTTACAAATATGCTTGAATTTGATAAAAATTATGCGAAATTAATTTGATTTAAAATAAATTATAAGAGTCTTTAATGGCCGGTTGCACCAAAAGTATCTTAAGTAGACCTTTATTAGGAAGCTCTTAAAATTAAGGGTCACTTAAATTGTTTTCGCTTTCACCATAGATTTTCATTGCAACTTAACTAAGAGTACTTAGAAAGATGGCAACGTTGCATCGTTCTTCTTTTTTATTGTTGGCCTTTACAACGCGAATAATCAGAATTAACTGATATTAGATCTTTCCTTTTCTAGCTTGTGTGTCATTGAATGATAGCAGTAATCCGACTCGAATCTTTGTAAATAATTAAAACTTTAATTTTTTTCAATTTTATAAACAATATAATACAAAATCAGTCATTAGTTTGTGATTTTTTGTTGTAAAATTTATAACAATATAGGAAAAAAAGATCAAGGACGCCTTTCTTTACGGCCATGGAAAGGGAACAATTATTGTGAATATGAAATATAAACACAAATACCAACCTAATTTAAAAAAAAACTTTTATTATTTTATGTAAACAAATTTAAATATTATTAATTTACAGGTAAATACTTAAAATTTAAAAGCTAATACAAACTTGTTATGTTTAAACTAAAGCCCATCTTCGATTTGCTCAAGTAAGCTGAGCACTGTTGGCTTCGTTAATTTCAACCTTTGAAAAATGTTAGATTATCCATCTCGTCAAAACGGTTCCTTTTAAAAATAACAGCAATGTCCAAAAGAATAAAAAAGGGTAAATAAACCTGAAAAATGCCATAAGTAATAAAAATTCACTGTTTCTACATTTTCTTGGAAATCTAATTAACATCGCATTTAAAATATCACAATCTAAAACACCATTGTTTAAAAACTCCGTTTTTACATAATTTATTTTTATCAAATATTTGTCAAATGTCAACTTCAAATTACTTAAGGGATCATTAAGTACAGAAAATCCTAAACTTAAAGTTAAGGGACCATTAAAGACCAATTTCAGCTGGTGCAAGAAACATTTAAAACTTAAGGGGCAGTTAATGCTTAAGAACAACTTAAGGTCGCAAAAAGTGTTGGTGCAACCGGCCATAAGGTAAATATTAAAAAAAAAAAATAGAAAAATTTTAGAGGTTTTTCAAAAAAAAAAAATTAGAGGGCCATGTTTTGGTATTGAGGCATAACTTTTAATTCTGAACTTTTCTTTATAACTTTTTGCTGAATTTTTTAAAATAAGGGTAATTTACTCCTGCACAATTTTTATATTTTTTGACCTACCCTGTATGCTGTTTGACTTGCAACCGTTCTAAGTGCACCTAATATGATTATATTATATTATGTTTTAATACGAGGTCTTACGGAACACTGCAAATATTATGTTTATGTAGTTTTTATTATTTTTAAAGGTAAAATGAGGCGGGAACTTTTTAAATATTATAAGAGGAAATAGTTTTAATATTTTAAATTTTGTATATTAAATTTCATTAGGGGCCATCCATAAATAACGTCACACGAATTTCATGATTTTTTGACCCCCACCCCGCCCCTGTCATAACACCTCACATTTGTGAGACTCTCTCCTCTAGTGCGACGTCACATGTTTTGAAATTTTACGTCTAAAAATAATCAAAACAGTTCTACACCGGACTAAAAGTTTATTGGAGATGGTGCTGGTTATCTTTTACCTTTCATACTCACGGGCAACGGCAGCGCGGAATGGCAGAACAGCAGGCGTGAGCTCACCAACGAGTAAAACCTACTTAAACCTTTTAAGTATATAGAAAGAGTAAGAGAAATATAGATTTTTACACGTGATGTCACTAAGCTGATAACCCTCCCATACTCTTTGTCACACAATGACACAATCCTGTACACCCCTCCCCCTTAAAATGTGACGTAATTTAACGGATGGCCCCTTACAACGAATTTAATGATTTTTTAATAATATGCGGACATTAAATTGTCGGACAGATGTATTACTATTTTCTACAATAAATTAAAAAAAAAGTGAAAATTAGGTATTTGGTCAACGATTTTTTATACCCCGTCAAAATTCCAATTTCCAGCTTTCGGACTGAAAAAATGCGGCTTGAAATTTGTCGGACAAACATAAAATGGTATTTTATAAATTATTTACAATTAATTTTACCAAAAATTACCTCAATGTGGTGATCGGTTTTCAATACCCAGTCATTTGGGCATGTTTCGAGCGGTAGACATGAAAAAGTCGGACAAATTTTTGTCGGACAAGTTTAAATTCATATTTTCAACAATATTTCCAGTAACTTTAGCTAAAAAAAAAGTTGTGGTCGTGACTTTTTAGAACCTTGGGAAATCGACATAATATAGGGCTTTTTCGAGAGGAAAAGCGGAGGAATCGAGAAAAGTCGCAGAGGAAAAGTGTGGTAGACTCGTCGAAACGAAGTTCCTCATGAATTGTAAAGTATGTGGTAATCAACTTGCCAGGGGGCCTGTACTGTGGACCAGAAGTGGTGGACCCAATTCAAGTTTTGACATAGTTAATAATTTTAAAGGGGAGACCTTTGATTTGGCACAATGTAAATTCGGTTCACATTCGTTTTTGATTTTTTTAAAACGACGTAAATGCGCGTTCCCTAACTTGCTTCCAAGCATCGGTAAAGCCATGTAACGAAATGAATGTTGGTTGATTGCATGTGACCTTTCTTGGAATTTTAAACTCATTTAATAGGTTTAACTCTTATAAAAATTTTAACTAAGTATTAAGAATGTTACTTGGTAAAGGTTGATTCCAATTTAGTTTTTCAGCCAAAGGTTTTTATAGCTTGACTTTCGCAATTATTATTGGAGGTCTTGTAGCTATTCGTAAAAGGATGACTTGTTTGGTTATTTTTCGACTGTTTTTTTTTTATAATAGAAATATTAAATATAAGTAAATCTGAATCGCAAGTTCAAGAAAAACCTAACGTTTTACCATTACAATCTTTGTCGCTCGAAAAATTTAAAGAACGTACTGATTTTTCAGTATCTAAGTTACATATTATTTCCGAATTATTTGATTTCCACTTAGGTTAAGGCAGGTTTAAAGTGACACACACCCTATTATATTTCTCCCACCAGGTCCAGACTTCTAATAAATGTGATGATCCCAAATGTTTATGGCATTGCACCATAAATTACATTTTAATAAATCGATGATTATTGGTAAAAACTATTTTTGTTTATTATCTGAAGTGACAGACAGATATGTTATTTAGTTTAGATGTCCAATTCGATTGCTGTTGATCAAGTCAGTTTACAAAACGTGTTATTGAATAATACAACCTACTAGAAAGAGATAAAATGACTTCGAAGTGCCGTACAACATCTGATTTAATATCATTTTTTATTAAACGAATACAGCAGCTGTCCAAATCAACCTTGTTGCCGGTGCTTGGAACTGTCATATCAATAAATGTTTATATTTAAATCGATGTTGCCTATATTAACACAAAAAACAATATTTTTGAATAATTTTATTACATTTTCAAGATAATTTCCTAATTTTGGTTCTTGAGATCTGGCAATTTGTTTAGGTTTTTCCAAAACAAAAACAAACCGATCACTATACCAAACACCCTGCCTACAAACTGGCGTTGCGTTAATTCTAGTCCTTGAGTTCGTTGGATGATTCTGTTGGGAGAGAGATTTTTTACCTCCCCCGGCAACAATGTGACATTGCCGAGGTGTGCGAATCTGAGTCGTGCCACTGCTGGGCACGAACACAGTATGTGTTCTGCCGACTCATCCTCCTCCATGCACATGCGGGACTCGGCGTCTCTCGCTAGGCCGATCTTGTGCATGTGGTATTTCAATCTGCAATGCCCGTGTACAGTCCAACTAGAGTTTTAAGGTGTACCCTTGATTGCTCCAGCAGTTTGACAGTACATTGTTGGTTCGGTGGGCTTGTAAAGGCCTTCGAGTGTCTGAGACCCGGAAGTCCATGCCAGTACCGAAGATTTTCTCTTTGTGTCCAAGCTGATATGAACTGCTTGGACATTCTATTAGATATACCGATGACCGGTTCCGGCCCTGTGAATTTTGTCTCCGCCCTCCTTTTGGCAAGGGGGGTCTGCGGATTCATTACCCTCTAGGCCGATATGTCCAGGTATTCACAGTAGGGTTACCTTGTTGCTTTGATCCAGTTTGGTAAGCACATCCTTGCAATTCCAAACGGTTTTCGAATTGCACCGGCTGGATTCAAGATCTTTAAGAGTTGCTTGACTGTCGGAGAATATTTTAACTGTCTTACGTGTGCAGTGCTGATCAACCAGCGTTCTAGCACACATCTTAAAAGCAAATTCCTCCGCTTGAAATATGGTTGCGAGAGTGCCCAGGCTGAAGGAAAGCTTTGCCCTCGGCCTCTGTCCATATATTCCAGGTCCAACACCGTCCTTGGTTTTGGAGCCGTCGGTGTACCAACAGATGTCAGCCCGGAGCAGGTCGATCGTTTTCCGACTACAGTCCTCCCTTTGTGGGTACTACCCACGGGTAGACTACACTGTAGGGCCGGTTGTAGTTGGTTGCTGTAGGCATTATGTCTGAGGCAATTCGCAGTCTGTCACAGGTCAGGACACTCCTGAGGAGACTGGTACTCTCCATATGACACGCCTGCGACTTGTTACTGACCGCTTGATAGAGTCTGTAGGATGCCCAACTTGCCTCTCTCTCCACTTACACAAATTAAATTCACGTCTTCAAAATATTTTTGTTTGTTGTTTTCCAAACATATTCTGCCTCCTCGAAAGAATCTTCTAAAGTGAGGAGATCGTCATTACGAATTATGTCAGCGATTTTAGATTAATCGTTTTCAATTTCATTAGCCAGTTCAAATAAGCAGTGTATTGCTAAAAAGGAAACTGCTGTTGTGCCGTACGTTACCGTATTTAGCTCGTATGTTTTTATAGGTTCATCTGGACTTGAACCTCATAGAAGCTTTACGATCATCTTAATGTCGCTAGATAAAACAATAGAATGAAAACGAAATCTTAAAATAATTGAAAGTAAATCTTGCTAAATCATAGGACCTGCCATTTGCAAGTCATTAAATGATACGTCTGTCGATGTGGGAGACGAGAGGCTTGTTTCGCGTACTACGCTATAATATTCGGGTTTATCGTTTTGATTATCTGTTTTGATCATGTAACCCTAAAAGTCGTATTTGTTTAGGAAATCAGTATATAAACTTCATAAGTATTATCAGCACTAAGTTTTTTTTAAACTTGCAACACGTTTTAGAGCTATTTCGCGTAAATTGCCTAATATTTGAATTCTTAAATGGAAAAGAGACTAGGTAAGGACCATCAGAAGAAATTTTTGTCTTTTCGAAAAAGGGCTTTTTAGATAAATTTTCTTCGATTGATAAAGGTGAACCTTTGGTAAAAATTTCCTCTACTTCCCAAAATTTCGCGAGTTTCTACTAAATGTGTATGTTTTGCTTGAAATGGCAAGTAAACTTTTTAAAGTGTTTGTTGGATTATATAGTGCCCAATGTTATTATTATTATTTTTTGATAATTTATTTGTAAGAACTTAATATTTTTTCTTCTAGATTTTTTTGCATGAAAGAATATATTTGTTTTATCAGAATTTAATATCAACTCATTCTTTATAAACCATTTGGTCACCTTCTTCAGTTAATTTATGGCTGTCATTTTTTAATTCGGTTATATTTTGCCTCCCTATTCTCAAATTTGTATCATCTGCAAAACTAAAAAAAAATTGATTCTGTTTATCCTCTACAGAGTACAAATCATTCGTAAATAAAATGAAACAAAATGGGATCTACGTTGCTTCCTTGTGGTATTCTTGATGTATTTGACAAGTCTGAAGTATGTCACTTTTCACTGTTTTTAATTCCTACTCCTTGTGTTCTATTATTTAGGTATGAAGATGGCTATTTTAAAGCACCTTTCCCCATTCCATAAAACTGCAATTTTATCCGGAAAAATGCCATACCTAAAGGAATTATTTATCAAAAAGCAAAAAACTTTACTTATTTTACAAACTGCTAACTTAATAATATTAGTTGAAAATTTACTTATTCTTGCACTATGCCTATTTTTAATATTAGATGCTAACTCGCAAACCTCTTTAAAAGTTACAGGCACTGATTTATTATTCTCCGGGATGTTTCAAGTATAAGGAATTTTATTCATATTTTTTAACAAGTTTAATACCAAATTAATTGTTGCTCATTATTCTTGTATATTCCTGTATAGTAAGCATGGGGTTAAAAGAGTTTAGCACTGATAAAAATTCCATTTTTATTTTGTTCTATTTAATCAATTTAATATTAAAGTTTTCAGCTAAAAAGATTAACTTCCCTTTATTAAAAACACATGTTAATGTGTATTTCAATTTTACCAAAAAGTTTTTTATATCTCCAGTTGCTGGTCTATCGAGGCAGATAATTATTACTTCTGTGTTTTCTATTATACACTGTACCATTAATTTGAAGACAATGACAGGTAGATTACCAGTTAACATAGTTGTATTCTTCTCTTACTTGATTAATAATAAAAAGGTAAATATAAAACTAGAAATAAGAATATATTTTTTTAGGTTGGTGGAGAGGCCAAAGTAGTAATATTACAGGCTGGTTTCCCTCAAATTATACTCAAGAAGAAGGTGATCTCGATGATACAATGCACACTTACGCCATGGCTGAGAATGTTTTAGATATTGTAGTAGCATTATATTCCTTTTCTTCCTCCAATGAACAGGAATTATCATTCGAAAAGGGCGATCGTTTAGAAATTTTAGATAGGCCACCAAGTGATCCTGAATGGTATGTAAATATTTTTTTTTTGAGGTTGAACACAAAGCATTTTAAGATGATATATGCGACTAGTTTGATTTTTGTTTTGTTTTTATTGTGTACTAGATGTACTAGATGTTTTTCTTGGCAATAGGTTTTATAGTGTTTTTAAAAACTTAATTACAACTCAAAATTAGATTCCAGCTAGTACAGAATATAAGAATTTAGATCAATTATTGTAGAATCATTATCCAGAATTCATTATTTCGTCCTTAAATAACTTATTTTTTCTTAATAATATTTCAAAACCCTGTCATCATTGTTGCCCCCCCCCATTGACGTATTTTGATAATATGATTAAAAAAATAATTATATAGACATCCATAAGTTTTCAAATAAGCAATGTTATGTGTCCACCTATATTTTTTATGTGTAAATTTTTTGTTTATTAAACAGAAATGTATCTGCTTATAACCAAAAATTTTACACTGTACGCACTATTGCTATTCTGCGATAAAAATTAAGTAATAAATTTAAAAAAATTAATCCCAGATACTAAAAATGGAATAAAAATACTTTCACAACAAAAAATATATACAACGTGTCCAAGGTAAGGAGGGCCAGTATGGGGATCTACCAAACGGTAAGAGATAGGTGGGTAGCAGGGTTCATGATTTCTCGAGCTTATCAATTTCTCGGGTCTCGAGAATTCCCAAGGCTAATTTCTCGGGTTGTCGAGAAATTTACATTTACGTACGGATTTGCATATTCTTCGGTTCCAATAATGTGATTAAGTAACAAATTCAGTGGTTTCCTCTCAAATAAAAGTATTAAAATAATTATAAGACTTTTATCGACAGTCTTCAACACAATTAGCTTCTTTTTCTTAAAGCAAACTAAAGAAATAAGCTATTCTGACATTTGTGACTTATATATACAATCACAGCACAAGCACAGCAATAAAAAAGAAAAAAAACAACTTAAAACTTCTAGCTTCTTTCTTTTAAACAAAACAAAAAATTAACAAAAATTTCAACATGAAAACGTTAAGTTTATCCTAACTTATAATTAAATTACAATCACAACACCATTTTTGGCATGTTAATTAGAAAAAAAAATCAAAAGTTTTGCCAATATTTCGCCCAATGATTGAATAGGTGAAATTTTGAAGTTAAGTTTCTGTTGCTGCATACTTTCATACCCAGCCCTGCCTTTTTTCGGTGCACTTGCACCTGAACTTGTAGATGCCTCTGATTCTTCTTGGGTGTTGCATTTAATATTGATTTTATGCACATGTGCTAAATGTCTTACCAACCTGCTAGTATTTGAACCCTTGCTAGCTATGGTTTTTGGGCACTTTTGGCACTGCGCATTTGCAGCATCCTTATTTTTTTTGAAGTATTTCCAAACTTTTGATGCTTCCATTTATACTGTTATAGTAACGTTTTGGTACAGTCTATAACAAACGCAATTTAAATTAATAATAAGCCTTAGGATTAATATGTAATACATTATAATTCAGTGGCAATTGGCAATATTTGTCTTAAGAGTTCAAAATAACATACTTATTAATTTCCAATTACTAACATAAAAAAACATACATGAAAAACTTGGCAAAATAAATAGTAGGTAATTTTTTTACGAAACTAAGTATTTAAATTTCATTAAAATTAATAGAAAAGAACAGATACCCAGTAAAATTTAAGATTATTATTAATCTAATTATTGAACTTCGGATTATTAATCTAAATATGAATAAAGTCATGTCAATAAAAGTGAAAGACTTACCCGTTTGTTTCCAAACCAATTTATCATGTGATTCACTAAAAAATTGCGTGTACTACACTTTGTAAACCGTCTGAACTCAGCTAGAGTCGAAACACGAATGAACGTGTATGGATTTACCTACTGTATTGTATTATGTATAAAACGACACCGCCAGAGCGCTTGACGCGCGCGAGCGGCGAGATCAAAGGGTACCACTGCGCTTTGGCTCGTGCCGCCCCGTCGCCGCGCGTTCAAAACAAACGGCAAACGCAAATAGTTTTATTTTATAATTTCATAGAGCTCAAATATGATTTCTCAAATTCTCGAGTTTTCTCGAGCTTGATTTCCCGGGAACAAAGCCCAACGATTTTCCCGGAATTCTCGAGTCGAGAATTCCCGGGAATGAACCCTAGTGGGTAGTTTAAATTTGGCAAAGTTGCGTATTAGGAAGCTCAATGCTATACCGTTGAAAAATTGAAGTTATGTTTGGTACTTTCGGAAATATGGCAAAAAAATTGAAATTTTTGGTATTCGTTTTTATTTTTTTACTAGTTTATTTCAACAGTTAGAAAAATTCTAAATATACGTTCTCATTGGAACTTTTTGCGCTTCATCTATTGTCAAAAATTTCTTACGACGTTTTGTTTTCGTTAAACCATCATCAACTTTATTTTTTAAAATACAGCCCCGGACTTTTTATTTAGTTTTTTTGAACCCCTTATTATCCCAACTACAAAAATGCATAAAACTTAATATTTATTTAACAAATATGAAACGCCCCTATAAAAAATCATTTGTGTTTTTTGTCTTAACTCATTATCACTTATGGAAAATACGTTTATTTAACGGAAAAATATTAAGTGTTATACATCATTGTAATTGGGATTAAAAATTCTTCAAAAAATGCAATAAACAATTGAGTATTTAGAAAAATAAAGTTGATGATGGTTTGGCAGAAACGAAACGTCGTAAGAAATATTTGACTTCGCCAATAGATAAAGCGAAAAAAGTTCCAATAGAAATGTATTTTTATTTTTTTTTTTTACTTTTGAAACAAACTTTAATTTTACAACCGTATATTATTAAGCTTCCTAATACGCAACTTTGCCAAATTTAAACTATCCACCTATCTCTTACCGTTTCGAATATCCCCATACTGGCCCTCCTTATATTGGACACGTTGTATAAACATATTCACAGGAATAATATTTAATTGACAAAGCCATGCGACAAATTAGTCCATATAGAAAGAAAACAAAAGAACAATTGTACAGCATTCACGAATTTAAGAAGCCATGCCAGAAGGATAAGAACCTCCAGGAAGGAAAGAATACTATATGTATTCTTCTAACGAGTAATATTCCTTTTTAATTAAATATTGTTTAAGTCGGATTTTAAAAGTGTTAATGCGTTTTATCCCTCTGATATCAGCTGGAAGGGTGATAACGCAGTCCATCATCGCCTCTTACCGAACAAAGCCGTATTATGGGACGGAATGACAAGGTCAACCCACCCCTCCTTTGCATGTGATTACTTAAATTAGAATTTGTCATAAAATACTGAGGATTATTTTTGGCTAACAGGGCACGAATTAAAACAAACAGTGACGAAACCGTGAGTATGTTCAGCGGTTTAAATCTACCTGAATTCGTTATGACCCATTCTTAACATAGTTTTGACTGCTCTTTTCTGAGTTACAAACACTCGGGAAGAATTAAGACATACGGCCTATACCAAAAAATTATGCTGATTAACTGAATACAAGTAAAGTAAAAGACTCACAGAGTATTATTATTTACCTGATCTATCTAATGGCATAGATTGCTGAACATATCTTAAAAGCTATTTCTGTTCATTTCACTGCAAATTCGCATCCAGGAATATTACCAAAAAGTACACAACCTACTTGTTTAATACTTAACCCATTTAGAGTAGTGACTAGCAATTTAAGTTTATTACCCCTAAATCTAACTAAAACAGTTTTATTACTATTAAGTATTTTAATAGAACACCAGTCCGCTATGTTCTTAGCAACCTCTATTGACATACAAAAAAGGAAAAAGGTACTTTGACCGGCTATAATACTTCTTCCCGTCGGCAAACTGATATAAAGATTGTAAGTTTACAAATTGAATCATATCATTGGAAAATATAACAAAAATAATTGGTGCCAGCATAGAATCCTGAGGAACTATAGAAATATTCTTAATTCGCGAGGTGGCCCAGCCTCCAGAGCTGGAAGCCAATGTCTGTTGGTTAGATAATATATAAAAAGATTATAAGCAGTAAAAAAAGATGTGTAATCAAAAACTTATACAAGTTTAATAGAAAAGATAACTTTTTAAAAAGATTATATTTGACATTTATAGGTATCTTCGAAAAAAGGTTATTATTTTTATATTATTATTTTTTTTTCTATGCACATAATTTTTGCTCTAAATGTTGTATTTATTTTTAAGGTACAAGGCAAGAAATGCTCAAGGTCAAATAGGTTTGGTCCCTAGAAATTATCTACAAGAGTTATCGGATTATATGGAAAGGCCATATCATGAAAAGAACAAACCAGAACGTATTGATTCATCTATGGTTAGCTCACAGGTACCAAATATATTTATACTAAAAGATAAAAATATTTTTCTTTTATTCAGAGAAAATTTAAATTAGCAAGAAATTGTCAGCTTCAAATTATTAGAATTTGCTTAAAACTTTATTTGCAGGCTTCTATGATGGAAAAACCACACCTCATTGATAGACCATGGTACTATGGAAGTATCACTAGAAACGTATGTGATAATTTATTAAATCAATTTGGACATGATGGTGATTTTTTGATCCGAGATAGTGAAACAAATGTAAGTTACAATGCTGTAAAAAGTTATTCTTTGTTTCAAGTATATTAATTACTTTTATATTGGCTTTTGACTTGGCAAGGTTAAAACTAAATTGATATATTAAAACTTATAAAACATTTTAAATATACAGGCTAGAATAGACTGACCAGTATGGGTTATTATGGGTTTTATATAGACTCTTTTCAATAGTGTTATTTATTTATTTATTTATTTACAAACTCAACAGATTACAAAATCCGATTACAGAGTAGGAAGAGCTTAGAAGCTACACTAAAAACTAATCATTAATATATAACTGCAGTGTTAATGCATGTTATAACTTATTCCTATTTAAATGAAAAATGTCACAATCTTGTCTAAAATTATTAACACATCTACACATAACGTTAAAGGGCGCATTCATGTGGTTATTTGTTCGATGTGGATCTAAATAGAATGTAGAAGGATTTCTAGTTCTATTCATTGGCACTCAGAAATGAAGTTTTGAAACTAAAGTTATGTCATCTATTTCATTATGAAGTAATTTGTGTAAAAACATTACAAAACTAAAAACCCTTCGCTTTTCCAGACTATACAATTTATATTTTTCCCTTAGTTCTATCTTATAAATAGTAGTATCAAATATTCCAGTCTCTTTAAAAAACAGATATCTTAAAAATTTATTTTGAACTTTTTCAATAGTATATTTATGATTTTCATATATAGGACTCCAAATAAGGGACGCATATTCCAACCCACTTCTTACATATTATATATATATATATATATATATATATATATATATATATATATATATATATATATATATATATATATATACACAATGTATGTTTTTAAAATACTTACAATTTCTAACTATAAACCCGTACATTCTATAAGCTTTATCTGAAATATTTTGAATATGGTTTCTAAATGTTAACTGTGAATCAAACGTAACACCCAGATCCTGCATTTCATCAACACGAGCCAACACCGTGTTATCCATTTTATATTCCAAATTTACTGGAGTTTTCTTACGTGTAAAAGTAACAGTGCAACATTTGCTTATATTGAAATATAGTTTATTCTCTTCAGACCATAGAAAAATCCGGTTTAGATCTTGTTGGAGCAAGAGACAGTCATTTTTGTCTTTAATTTTTGAGAACAATTTCAAGTCGTCAGCAAACATTAAAATATATCCATTTTTTACGGTACTTATTAAGCTATTAATAAATAAAATAAATAGTAAAGGCCCAAGATTGGAACCTTGCGGGACTCCTGAGGTAGCCAAGTACGGCTCCGAAGAGTAACCCTTTACCACAACTCTCTGGCTTCGATTACTCAAATATGATTTTACAAATTCAACAAGGCGTGGTTGGAAGCCAAATTCGCCAGACAATTTATTTAATAGAACTGTGTGTGATACTTGGTCAAAAGCCTTAGCAAAGTCCATATATACCACATCGACCTGCAATCTGCTATCTAGTTGTTCTGATATATATATATATATATATATATATATATATATATATATATATATATATATATATATATATATATATATATATATATATATATATATATATATATATATATATATATATATATATATATATATATATATATATATATATATATATATATATATATATATATATATATATATATATATATATATATATTGAGTTATACCACACAAATTAGTGACTGTTGATCTTTTACGCACAAAGCCATGTTGATAAAGAGCTAATTTGTTAAAGACTGAGATGTATAAATATTTTTCAATTATGGTTTCAAAAACTTTAGCAGGAGCACAGAGTATTGCTATTCCTCTATAATTAGTGTGGGAGCGCGAGGTCTAATAGGGTAATAATTAATAGAAAATGGGGTTTGAATATATAGGATTATGTTGAGACATTGGACGTTTTACCTTAGGATGCTGATTGCCAGGACCATCACTTTCTTTTCCTTGTTAGCAGTTTTTACTCACATCAAGCCAGTCTTTTCACTAATTAGTTTAAACCAGTATTATCGACCAATTAGAGTTTGAGTTTGTTTAACACTTTATTTATAATTTTGAGGATGAATTTTATATATTTTTATTCATTTTTGTCAGAGACCCGTGTTGCACGTTTCCGGGTAAGATGCAGAGAGAGAGCGTGTAGTAGGTATGTCTTCTTTCCTTCCTTTTCTGGCTTCGTGTTGATCGCCAACATAGGAGGGAAAAAGGAGGGGAATAATGGGGGTAAATGTAGAGATTATTACCTTAATTAATATTTTAAAATAAAACAAAAAAATATAATTCAATGCGGATCGAACAATTAGTAATATCCAATTTATTCCCTTTTTAACTTCTTTCCATTTACTTGGAAAGGTGCAGGTTTTTAGTGCTAAATTGAAAAGTAACTTTAGTGGCCCAGCTAAAAATCCTATCATGCCTTTAAGAATATAACTTGGTAAATTATCTGGTCCCATGGCTTTACCGACCTTGAGGTCTCTAACCGCATCACACATATCTAAATAATTCACACAGTTAAGCGTCACAGAATCAAATAAACTATTATTTTCCTCATTACTAAAATTATTTGTTTGATATACAGAGCTAAAATAAGATCCAAATGCATCAGCAATTGATTTACCGTCAGAATATTTATATATTTGTTTAGGTATCCTAAAATATATTTATATGCCTTAACAAGAAGCGACAGTATCATCGGTTTTTTTGATATCTTATCAAAAACTAGAAACATGTTTTAACAAGAAAATACACTCGACGAGGATTTCGCCGACATCTCCTGTTGGCCTTTTTGTCGCACCATTAATGCCGGCACTACTGGTTTTTGTTGTTTTTTAAATATTTCGTTGTTACCATTCTAATGTCTGTTTTTTTTGTCATACCTCGATCAGTAACACCTGTTTAATCCGTACGAGGAATATTTTTTTGTCATATTTTTGTGCTGCCTGACTGTCCGCTTTAATTTTTACATTTTGAATTTATAACCAGCCAATAAACGGTATCTGTCTTGCTCTAATGCAAAGGTTTGCTTAGGTCTGGTTATCTGGTATCATGTACCCACTAAAAAGTATGAAAATAGGTATTTTTGAAAGTGCTAATATGCAATAATCGATAAATTCTTATAGTACATAAATATTTTTTAAATTAAAAAAAGAAAAAAGAATTTACTTATTTCTAGGGTTTTAAGGAGGAAATTACTTGTGATGTTTATTTCTCAACCAACTATTTTTTTGACTCAATTATATAAAAAAATGAGATTTTCGGACGTGTGTCACTTGTGAACAAGATGTGACCAACTTCCTTGCCACGTTGAAAAAAATATGCTGTGTTTATTTTTAGTTGTAAGTTGGGGGATAAAACTAGAAAAATATATTTTTTTCTTTAATTTTGATTAAATTATTGGTAGTAAATATCCGAGGCTTCCTGATAAGCTCAAAAATTAACAAGATTAGATAAATTATTAAAATTTACACATAAAAAATGCTTTATATATTAAACCATTAAGGCCTTATAATCAATAACTTTATGTATATTTTTTTAGGTTGGCGATTATTCCGTATCTTTAAAAGCTCCAGGGCGCAATAAGCATTTTCGCGTTCACGTTGAAGGTGCCCTTTATTGTATAGGACAACGAAAATTTCATACTCTCGATCAGTTAGTCGATCACTATCAGAGAGCACCAATTTACACCAACAAACAAGGCGAAAAACTGTATTTAGTACGACCTTTACCCAAAACAAAATAAGGAGTTAAATTAAAT
Organism: Listronotus oregonensis; assembly: GCA_019359885.1. Taxonomy (NCBI): domain Eukaryota; kingdom Metazoa; phylum Arthropoda; class Insecta; order Coleoptera; family Curculionidae; genus Listronotus; species Listronotus oregonensis. The sequence continues at coordinate 190,355 of JAHBCN010000344.1, forward strand.
ATATTTTGTGTGAGTGTTTTTATTGCATTGCGAGTGGCTTTAGAATATAAATAGTTAAATTGCTAAGGAAATGCCAAAGAACGTAGAGGTATACATATTAAAATAGTTGTGCAATATTGATTTTTCCAAAAACATTGGTAATGTGATGTCATTTACTGTTACCAATTAAACACAGGTTTTCATTTAAGTTATTTATATACTTTCAGACGTAAAAATTAATGTTTTTTTGAAAATTGTCTACCGAATCGTGACTATATCATATCATATTCGCGCTTTGGTTTCATCAATGCCGCCATCTCCTCAATCATCTAAAATGGCTATTTTGACAGTATCATTAAGAGAAAAATAGTTTAAACTTTTATTTCACTATGTGAGGAAAACTACACGAACGTTGTTTATAAAGATAGCGCTAGTGGAAGTCTGCCAAGACCGAAAATATTGTTTAATTCGTAAAACTGTATTAAATTGTCAATTTTTTAAAATCAGGTGTTTCTTCTCCTTTACCCGTTTTGGCTTATGGGACAGATAGCTAGCATAGTGGACAGACTTGTTTTTTTTTTGAGTGTCGATCGATATGACAGTTTACTAAATTACATTTTGAAAAACCATAATCAGTTGAAGAAATTAGTGTTAAAAAGTATTACTAGTATTACGACCTTAGGTGGTCGACATAAATTCATTAAATTAGGCAATTAAAAAAAATCAACAATAGGTTTTATAATACGTTAGCTAGTTCATCTATAAGGGTTTTAACCATTCTAACAGATAAAAAATATAATGTAATAAATTTATAGTTATTTATTTTACTTACTTTTCATGGGTAATTTGGGAGATTAAAGGTTTTTGTTTGACAATACTCCATTAAGGCAAAACCCAAGACCCTAGAATAAAAGAAGAAAAACATACAATCTACTATTTTCTTGTTTAATATTGAGAGATTCATCTAGGCTTTGTTGATGGCTCGCTTTTTGGGGTTTAAAATTTATGCCTAACAATTTTTTAATGCTTGATGATTATTAGGCTGTTCATACTTATAGAGTTTGAATAGGTGGAGAGCCAGGGACAGAAAAGTGTAAAGTAGTAACTTGCCATGTTATTCAATTTCGGTTAGGCCCCCCTGCTTACCTAATATTAAATTTATGTAAATTTGTTAACTTCAAATGTGTATTTGACAGCTGACATGGTCCCCTTGCAGGTCGTAGGTGATCCTGGGGGACCACTTTGGGTAACATCGGCTTAGCCTAATAATTTATTTTACTCTTAGGTAACCAGTACGACTTAAAAGTCAACTACATTACAACTATACTCCTGTGTTTACTACTGAGCATGTCTCAAATATTATCAAAAGCGCTAATAGTGAGGCAAACTTGTGCATTCTGTCCACACAGTAGTATCAGTGTGCTTTGATGAACGGTGTACTAATACTTAAAGATATTGAGTGACCATTTAGATAACTATACTCTTTTGAATGAAAGGGAACTGAATAATTAACAAGATAATAAAAAGTATCTTATTTTGAAAAAAATATGTATTCGCGTGCCATTTTTATTTTGTTTCTGTGCATATTCTATGATAATACAGCTAATCTTTGGCATTTTCCAAAATATGTGTATATTATCTGGTCATACCCATATTATTTTTTTGTTATTTTTGTACATATTTTATAAGTTATTTAATAGTGTAAGCATTTTATATAAATTTATAAAGAATTTGAATTATTTTACTGTAGTTATATAAGAGGTTTTGAAGGATTTTGCATTAACAATAATGTAAGTTGAAATATTTGCGACTAAATGTGTGGATAATGAAAAAAACAATATTTGACTATTTTTACAAAGTGTTCGTTTATATTTTAAATATAAATTTAATTTATTTACTAAAATATTTTAGTTTAACCATCACCACTGGTACGTTGATGAAATAAAATCAAACTAAATTTCTATAATATTTAATAAATATGAGATTTATGTTTAGGTCCACCTTTTAACAGGCCGAAGAATTCTTGTTTAGAGCTATCTAAAAAACAGCACAACATAGTAATAAAATCTTAAAAAATGTTCTAATTTAAGATCATATACATTCAAAACAAGTTTTGAAGGATTTTTTTTTAATTTTTTGTTTAGTGTGATTTTATAGCAAAGATAAGTCGTTCCAAATTTTTCTGCCTGTTTAATGCAAGCCGTTAAAAACATCGTAACAAAGGTAAAAAACAATAAAAATCGAGATATCGCATATTTTAATAACTGTTTAATAAATTTAGGCGCGTTATCGTTTAATACGATGAACTGGCGAGATGCTTAAAAGTCATTAAAGCATCGTCAATAGTTTATTTAAAAAATAGCTCGCCTGCACTGGTTGTCTACATTTAAACTTGTGCTTAACCAACTGTATTAAGGTTCCTTTACATTTAGAACATTTCTAACAAAAAATATTCCAAATCTACTATTAAAAAAATGTATTGGAACTTTCACCAGTTAATTATAAATTATTATTTACTTAGGTCAAAAGACCTCATTTATTTTACGTGTTTTTTTGCCGAGATAAGCATGCAGTACAAAAAAAACATTGTGTTAAAACTAAATATACAAAATATTTGTATTTTAGAGGTAGACAGTTCATTTCATACGGACAGTATTTATTTCTACTTATAATAGACATTTTTTAGGTATTTTACTAAGCGACTTATGCCAGGCACATACACTGAGAAAACCCTCAAAGAACCAACAGCCGGCGGTCTAAACAGTCCGGAAAACAAAGGTGCCCTAAGACACACATGGTCCGGAAATCCTTGATGCCAGGACTGTTTTTCCTCTGGGTATTTATTCGGTGTGTGTGGCTGGCATTAGTAAGTAATAACTATGAAGGAGGAAACGCTATATATCTAACAAAAGTGTTTTGTTGTTTAACATCACATTCGTATAATTATTTTTTAAAAATTAATTTACTTTAATGGGGTATTAAAAAAAATAGTCAACGATTAAAAATTATTTGCATGCCAGGAACCCATGTTAATAGTTTATTTTTGTAATTTATTTGATAAGTAAAATATTTTAAAAAACCGTCCATAGTAAAATAATGTTAAATGTTAATTTAACAAAGATTGCCATACAAATAAATAGTGTGTAACATAGAAATTGCAACACTTTGCATTGCCCAGTACGTTAATAAGGCTTTAGCCGATAATTTTAAGGTAAGGCATTTACCACTTAAAACTTAAATTAATTGGCAGACAAAAAGAGGCTTTGATTTTAAAAATGGTTCGCAACCGGTCTTGTGGAGATAAATTGACTCTAGTAAACGTTTGCATTTATCCTGGAGAAAATAGCTGAGGATTTATCCCTATTTTCATTAGGTATTTCTTATGGTCGTTAGTTTTCGAACAGTACTAGTACTTCTGCAACGTTTCTTTCTAATATGATGTGATGAATACATATAAGAAAACAAAATTTTGTGTGTTCGTGTTTCATGGAAAATGATATATTTAAACTAGCTCTGCAGTAATAATTCACATATAATATAAGTTTTGGATGGACTAATAAAATATTTAAGTATAGTACCCACAACAGAACCAATATGTCAGTTGATATAATTAATTTACCAAGTATTTTTTGAACTATCTTGTGTGTTGCCGAGTGTTGTTGCTTAATGTTAAACAGTATATTTATTTTAATAAAAAAAAAATTTAAATAGACTTAAATAATTGTCTTCCCTAGCAAGCAACAGACTTGATGGTGATGGATTTGAAAAAATAATTCATATTCTTTAGAACAAATACATAGTCAAAAGGCACAAGAAATAATGTACCTTTTTAAAAATCGAGTATGTGTAACTTTATAAAGTAATGCAGCTTATTTAAGACTTAAAATACTCATATTGTAGAAACGAGTATAAAATCAACCTAAATTAAAAATCTTATTATATGATTTTTTTCCTTATCTGAATAAAAACAATAGAACAAATTAGTATTGTTTTTGTTTTCCTATTACCATTAGCCGATTTAAAATTGTGACCCGTATCGATAAAATTTAGACCAAAGGATGGGAGCATTCATTTTTTCCGATATCTCGGTGTGATTGCAAAATTAAACTTTAACATTACTTATTTAATATCAGCTTCTTTTGTTTAAATTTTAATATTACTTTTTAATCTAAATCGCTTATCTTACATATAAGCAGAGCTGTGATGAGTAGTCAGAAAATGTACTAAAAGTATAAGGTATTGTGTTTTTTTTAATTAGCTTACAGTAGAAGTACCGGTTTACTTTGAATCTTATGAATGTTTTTAGTATTTTACCATAATATTTTTCAGTTAAAAAAAAGTAAATATTGGTTCCAAAAGATGAGTATTTGGAGTAGTTAAGATGTACTTAAATACTTTAAGCAATAAAAGTACATAGCACTTAGTACTTGTACAATTACCAAGTCCATTGAAATAATTAGTATGTCAAATAATGTTATGCTATGTGGTTTAGGCATATACTGCCATCGCAACAGAGAGTGCCTTATCTACAAACTACTTATCTTTGTCAAAATTTTTATAAATGGCCTCTTTTTTTGATGTTTTCTTCCAGAAATTTACTAAATGTATTAGCATATTATTTGCTTTACAATTTTCTAAGTGTGCAACTTAAATTAAAAAAAAAATGGCCTACTGCCTTTTTTATATCCTCGGATTCAAAACAAAGCAGATACCGCACTCATAGCCACCAGCAAATACGAATATTTTGCAATTTAATTGGAGTTTTGTTAATAAAACACTTGATTTAATTAAGGAAATTTATTTGTTTGTATTGTTATTTAAATAACATAGCACACCTTCGCCACTTTAATGACCGCGAAGAACTGTCTTTCTAAAACCAGTTTGAAATTGTACAATACATCACTAAAAACCTTTTACAGAAGTCCGATAATTTCACTCAAACCGATTTGAAAATGAGAAAACCTGCAGTAGAAACAACCTCTATGAATAATATAGTAGAAGTAGAAGTTAATACATTGCCACATAATCGACCTTATAATAAAAACATAGCAAGCAAACATTTTATTGGTCAACCTCATGAAAATACTACATAAGGACACACAGGCAGCCAATGGTCCTAAATTTTTGACTGGACTTAATAAAGAAGAGTGTTTTTTTATCCATACCACGCCTCAACGAGTTGGTTCCAGAACTTTACCAAGAATATTATCTAATTTAAAAAGTCTACAAAAAAAGGGCAAACAATCGAAAGAAATAATACTACACCTGCTCAAACAACAATATCTGTAATCCAAATCATTATACAGTATCAGGAACAAACTTCATTAAGATTTTCTATTTAATGAAAACTTAATATGAAATGCAATATGTGTTACCTAACACTGGTTAGAGCAAGAGGAAATTGTGAGTATAGTGTTGCCAGACAACACCATTGCCACCAGCTTCTGAAGAAAAAAACAAAATCCGTGGAGGTTCGTTAATTTTCTTTCGAAACAACAATTGCAGAACTTGATACAGAGATCGCTGCAGTTAAAATTCTTTAGACCACCTAATAGAAGAAGCACATTGACTCTGTTCTAGAGTCTTTGAATGGGCAGTCGAGGGTGGTTACGGCTAGGGATTTTAACATGAAATTTCCCTTTGGGGATAAGCAAAGCACAGCTTATATTAATTTAATTGCATCTCATGGTTTTAGGCTAACTATTAGTGCGGCCACGAGGGTCAATGACCGGTTTAATGTATACTGCTCAAATCCTCTTCTGTCTGGCCATCTGTGCCAGATTGTTGAGATACGAGTTACAAAGAACAGTAAGGTAGGCGCCTGTTTTACAATACAATTAAAAGCTTTACTTGCGCTTTTATAGACAACTCACAACTTTGTGTTAACCGAAAATTCGACCTCTTTATTGACAAGATATTTGATGCTGTAAATTAGGGGTGGGCAAGTAGTCTTAGGTGGGGTCCGGAGAATGTGGGAAAATTTTACCAAGGTCCAGCAAAAAACAACTAACCATAATTTTAAATATTGTTTCAATTAATTAAGATATAGTATACCTTATCTACGTATTAATTTATACTTGGTATACAATACATTCAATATTTGGCGGTCCGAGGTTCAATCTTTCGCGGTCCGCCTGTTGCTGACCGTTGCTTTAAACCAAACATTTTCTTTACAAAAAAGTATTATGTATCACCCCAGAAATAGTTTACTTTGACGATCAACTAAAACCATGATGACCAACTTAAGTTTTTGAATGACACTGCAGAAAGAAAAACGTTAACGTTCGTAACGAATATCAAAGGAAGTTCGAGGGCTATAGGAAATGTTAAGATATCAGCCACTTCAAATGCCATTAAATCAACTAACCACTCAATAAAGTTCATATTGGATATTTACTGCCTACTTTGTAAATGTTGCCAATAACGTACTAAGCGAGGTACTGCAGACCCACTAGACTAGATTATATCTTACATCCCAATCAAACTGTAATATCTCGACTACATACTTTATAAGACTTACTGCAGTTTTGATCAGGACGTGCTACATTAGAAGGTTGAAAGAAAGACCGGAGCATTTCATTTTCACTAAGGTCTCATTTAACTATGTACGCGATGTCACTGGAACGTTAAAAAACTCTAAGTCTCGAGATACGTATGGCCTGACTGTTCCACTTCTAAAGGACATGCAAAACAATTTTAATTCCTCTTACCAAGCTTCTGAATGCGTCAATAAAAACCAATATTTTTCCAGATTCTTCGAAGATAGTCTAGGTGATTTCAATCTTTGAAAATGGTGATATTAACAAATCCGAGAATCACCTACCTATTTCGAGACTGCCAATAATCTTTACGGTATATAAAAAAATTATGAGAAAGCAGATAGTCCAATATATGGAAACAAACAACCTTTATAATCCTTTCCAGTTTGCTTCTAGAGATGGGGATTCAACGAGAGATGTTGTACCAAGATTTACTTCTTTAACATTGAAATGCTTTGACAGTGGTGTGCACTTCGCATCTATATTGTGCGATTTTAGCAAGGCATTTGATTGTGTATCACCTAACATCTTGCTAGAAAAGCTGGTGGCAGGATTAAAGTCAACAAGTTGTTGACTTTAACGCTTTATTCTTTCAGCTACTAATTTAATTTAAGATATTTTGTGCCTAAAATCGTCAGTACTATATAATTTATTTATACATATTTCGCGAAAATGCAAAATACGGGGGGCGCTCTTCCAAATTCCTGCCAGAACAAGAAGTTGCGGTCAATGGCTCCAATTGTTCAGGTTTGATTGCGAAAGTGGAAAATCAGGACAGCGCTGTCTCTAACTACTTTTTCCTTCGACGTGATCGACAGAATTGTTTCCGACTGTTGCATCGTAGCCCAAAATACATTGTTCTTGATGCCTCCGTTTGTTTTTTTGTCTGTTTGTCATAGTCTCATTGTTAAATAACTTATGGCATGTTTAGTATCATAATACTATAAAATTAATATTACATTGGAATCTTACTCTGCATATTAGTACAGTGGCGGCTCGTAAGATTTATTATTGGGGGGGCACAAAAAATATAATAGAAAAAAGTGTGTTAACCTTATTTAAATGTAAAGTTCATTCTTATGTCCTTTTTATTAAAAAACGAATCAGTCACTTTATTATCAAAGTCAGGTATAGATTGTATTTTTTTTTTTAATTGATAAAACAGCTAGGGCATTAAGCCTTGCAGCATCGTATTTTCAAAAGGTTTTAGGGATTTAATGTTGAAAAAATCTTTCCATTCACTTTTGAATTGGTGTTGTACAAATAATATCTGCGAGTTTGTAAGTTTCTGTAAACACAGTTTTAAGATTATTGTCGGATAAGAACTTTAAAAGGGGGGGAAAACTCCTTCAATCCTGCGCATATCGCCCCGCTAAATGGCTGTTAGTTCAGTTTTTAATTTACCACTTCCATCGAGTCCAAGCTGTAATTTCGTTCGTAAACAATATGCACACAAAAAAAACAATTTATTTGTGCCCGGGACAACCACAAATCCACTTATATTTATCGTAAATATTTTTGTTGAACCCCCATTATATGTTCTAGTTTTACTTGAACTTGAATTTTATATTTAAATTAGGGAGATCAATCGACCATTCTGTTTAACTAAAACTTTCTGTTCAAACGTCAAGGGCCCTTCTCTGAGGTAGCGCCCAATTTACCCGGATTCCATTATAAGAAATACTTAAACATTCACCAATAATTAAGTTCAAAAAATTTTTAAATGCATTTCCGCGCGCAAACCACAAAAGTCAAAACCTTTTTTAGGGGAGTTTTGTAGTTGGAGACACGAAATTTTGCCCATCATTCTGCTAAAAATTGGAACGCCGAGGATGTCCGATGCTTCGGATTATGGGTCAAAGAGCACAATTCGAGTTTCCCCGGAAATTAGTTTTGGGGGGTTAATGCTCGTCCTCGCAGGTGGCGTGTGGAAGTATTTTTGAGTATACTTCATGGCAATAGACATAAACTGAATGAAAATAAATATTACAAAAAATATTAGAATTAGAATTAAATAATATTTTAAACAGGGTGGGCACGTTCCCCTGTGCCCCTTAAGACCGGCCGCCACTGTATTAGTATAATAAATTAAGCTCTTTTAACAAAAAGAAGTTTCATAACACATACTACCGTTTTCCATTTATAATTGAAATGATTCAAATTTATATCTAACTTTGTATTTTTTTTTGCAAAATGACATTTCGAACAGGTAAGTTTTATCGCAGACGTAACTAATAAATTTGCAGTTTATTTTTTTCAAAATAAACAGCATAAAACAGTCCTAAGTTATTTTTACTTCCTCAGAGAAAAGCAAAAACATTATATTATATTAATTTTACCATATTTTTACTTCTATTTTGTTTAAAAGAGGTATGATTTTGCTGGTATGCTTTTTGGGTTTCGTAAACTTATCTCAGTGTTAAATAACTTAGGGCCTTTCTAATAGGATAAAACAATAAAATTAATGTTGCATTCTTTAAATAAATGTGCCATTGACACTCACGCGAAATTTTTAAAAACACTTCTTTATAATCAATTCTTGTATTTATTTAGTAAAATAAATATTAGTTTTGCTACGAAATTTTAAGCTGTGGATAGGATTAGACATGTCCTCAGATTGTTTTGGGTTTTTACCCCGTAAAAAAATTTGAAAAATTTGGGGGGGGCCCCCCTTTAGTCATTACAACTAAATCGTACACAAGATGTTAAAAAATAGGATATTATTTAATTCAGGCAATGCTTCCCGAGTTGGTGCTTCATCATAAGACGTTTTTATAGTTTTTGTTCATTTTACATGGCGATTTTATTACTTGCGGCTAATTTGTCACCGATAAATAGGGAGGTGTGCTTAAAATAAGAACTCAGGCCAGTAGAAGTGCGGGTCGTAGGCAGAGGGGTATATATGTATTTGATGAAAATGGCAGATTTTTGATAGTATTAAGGTAAGTTTGCATTTTTTATCCACTGAGCGTGATAATCCAGTAATCCGAACAAGAAAGTTCACTGTGGGTTAATTAAGTGTTAAAATAAAACATTATTAATTCCTAATAATTTAATTAGTTCCTACAAATCTATATTTATATTATCATCCTTCACAGTGACTTAAAGAAAACAAATAAGGATAAGAGCAGTACCTTAGTACAATATAATTAAAATAGTTTTTTTTTAAAGAATAATATAAATGTAAGGAGATAAAATTGTTTCCTGTTTATTAAAATTAGTCATAATTTTCGCCATCAATTTCTGGTTCAATTGTATCTTGTCGAAACATTTCCACATCAGCTTGACTGTCTGCTTGGGCCAATTTTCCTTTTCCACTGGGCTAAAAAATATATTTAACAAGCTTGTAATAAAATTTAGCAATATCACTAAAAGTAATAACTAATCTAAAGTTTTGGCGCTTAGCTATTGGTCTACAATTAAAACAGCGTAATATAGAAACCCATAAAATAAAAAAAAATAATTGTTCCAGGAACTCAACTACGTTCGTGTTTCTTTTAAGGGGAAAAATGTTGGGGGTTATTAATTGGGGCCCCTAATGTGTCCCAGGATAAAAGGTTTATACGTAAAAAAAATTTTTGGGGTTGGGGAATTTTTTGGCCCCCCGTTGAAAAAAAAAATTTTGTTTTTTTTATTTTTAAAAAAAACCCTTTTCCTTTTTTAAATTTTTTGATAAAGTAGAAAAGATAAAAAAAAGTTTATAAAAAAATTTTTAATTAAAATTTTTCCCCAAAACCCAATTTTTCCTTACCTTTTTTTTACGTTTTTTTTCCAATTAATTTTTTATTCAAAATTATAATAAGTAAATAATTTAAACGTAAAAACAAAGTAGGATGGTTTTAAAACGGATTCGGGATAATTTTCATTCTAAACCTTTTTTTTTATAAACTTTTTTTTAAACTTGCCTAAAAAAATACTTTACCTACTCATAAAATTTAAAAAAAACTTAAAAAGGCAAAAATTTTTTTAAAAAAAAAAATATCTAAAATTTTTTTGGGGGGGGGCTTTTAAACCCTTTTTTTTATTTTTTTAAAATTTCATCCCCCTTATTTGGAACCTATTTTTCATTTAGTTCGGGACCCATTATGATTTTCCGTTTTTAATAAGAATTTTTCTGCTTTTCTTTAGCACCTTCAGGCGCACGATAAAAATATAATTTTTAATTAATTAATTAAAAATAATTCTACAAAATTATTTTTGACAAAAACATAAATTATTTAGAACATAAAAGCTATTTAATCAAACAGAAAAAAAAATTTTAAATTATATATATATATATATATATATATATATATATATATATATATATATATATATATATATATATATATTATATATATATATATATATATATATATATATATATATATATATATATATATATACAGGGTCCTGCAACAGTACGTCGGGCTTCTCTACAGCCTAAACTAAAAATGTTAGGAGTTCCGTTCAAGTGCAGGTATTAGTTAGGTATAGAAGGCATTTTACAAAAATAATTTTGGTATGTACAGGTGGCCCAAAAATTGTGGCAAACAAAATTCACTTTTTTTTAAATGTAACATACTGTATATTTTTGCATCAATGGAACCTCCTTAAGCATCTTTATTTATTCCTGAAATATTTCAGCTTTGAAATGATTAGTTTTGTAGCAATAAATTATTTTAAAAATAGTTGAATTTTCAGACTCCACTTAAACACATACCAGCACCATAAATACAAATTTTATGTCAATATTGGATATGATTCTTTTTGTAGAAGACTGTCGGATGCTCTATCCCGGTTTTGTGGTTTAACCCTTTTACAGAGTGTTCAAATTTAACTTTTTAATTTAAGAAAATCAATGCTATTTTTTCAATTTTTTTAAATGGCACCCCTGTATATTTATTATGCGTCAAATGTAGAATTATTATACCAACATTTTTTGTTATACAAACCTACTAGTTATCTTTAACCGTTCTGGAAATATTTATAATAATTACTAATTTATTCGTCCGAAAACCGTTTTATTTGGAAAATACTGATAAAAACACCGAAAGTATTAATCATAAACTAAGATAAGTGTTCAAAATGCCTTCCATTTTGCTCTAAACATAAATTGACACGTCTCTCAAAAGATCTGTTCACTTCCCTTAATATTTGTGGTGTAACTGTTGCAAAAGCATTCCTTATTCGTTGTTCCATTTCAATTGCAGTGGTGGGCGGATCTTTATAAACAATTTCCTTTATGTATCCCCATAAAAAAAAATCGAGTTTTGTTAAATCAGGAGATCTAGCTGCCCAATGGGTAGGTTCATTTCCACCAATCCATTGCTGTCCAAAAGTTGCATTGAGATGGTCCCTTACATTGCGTGAAAAATGTGCTGGTGCCCCGTCTTGTTGAAACCACATCCTGCCTCTAACATGTGGGTTAATTTCTGCCAGTAATCTGGGTAACTCGTTTTGTAAAAACTGTAAATACATTTGTCCATTAAGATGACCATTAAAAAAATAGGGACCTATAATAGTAAACCCTACAATTCCAGCCCACACATTGATTGACCACCTGTGCTGGGAGTCTGATGAATGAATGAGGATTTTCAGTAGAATAATAGTGGAAGTTATGTCTACTTACACATCCAATGTTATGAAATGTTGCTTCGTCTGTAAATAAAACGTAGTTAAAAAATAAAGGATCCTCCTGTATTTTATTTCTTGCCCAGGTACAAAATTGCACACGATTTTGAAAATCCTCATTAGAAAGGGCTTGGTGTAGCTGGATATGATAGCCGTGGAAACGATTTTTTTTCAAAATTCTCTGGACCGATCTTTCACTCATATCTACTGCTTTTCCGATGTTTACCTGACTTATATGCGGGGAAACCCCAATTACCGTCAACAATACGGCCAACTCATTTTCTTCACTGGTGACAGGCTTTATTCTTTCTTGCTTTTGATATGCGACATTTCCCGTCTCAACAAATCTTGCCAATAATCTTCTGAAACTTTTTTCATCCGGGCGTCTTCTGTCAGGATATCGAGCAGCATAATTTCTAGTAGCTAAAAAGCAGTTTCTTTCACTTTCTCCAAGTACAAAAATCATGTCAACAAGCTCATCTTTGCTAAAATTCATTATTATTCTTATTATTGTTTTTGACACAAAAGCTTAATAAAAAATAATAGTCAAAATGTCACGTACTAGTTTTTAATAGGATCCGGCAAGTATGATATTGTTTCCATGGATATAGCGATTGTGCAGCATGTTTTACAAGGCGTGAATCAGTGAATATGTTTTTGCTTTTTGCCTCATTTAAGAAATTGTTAATTTTAAAATTAGTATTACCTTTAAAATTCATGCTAGTTCAGAACCAGCAGAAGGCATTTTGAACAATTACCTTAGTTTATAATTAATACTTTCGGTGTGTTTATGAGTATTTTCCAAATAAAACGGTTTTCAGACAAATAAATTAGTAATTATTATAAATATTTCCAGAACGGTTAAAGATAACTAGTATGTTGGTATAACAAAAAATGTTGGTATAATAATTCTACATTTAATGCATAATAAATATACAGGGTGTTTCATTTAAAAAAAATTGAGAAAAATAGCATTGATTTTCTTAAATTAAAAAAAATAAATTTGAACACTCTGTATAAGATTAAACCACAAAAACCAGGTTAGAGCATCCAACAGTCTTCTACAATAAGGATCATATCGAATATTGACATAAAATTTGTATTTATGGTGCTGATATGTGTTTAAGTGGAGTCATGAAAATTCAATTATTTTTTTAAAATAATTTATTGCTACAAAACTAACCATTTAAAAGCTGAAATATTTTAGGAATAAATAAAGATGCTTAAGGAGGTTCCCTAGATGCAAAAATATACAGTATGTTACATTTAAAAAAAAGTGAATTTTGTTTGCCACAATTTTTTGGGCCACCCTGTACATACCACATTATTTTCCTAAAATGCGCTTTTATTCTTAACTGATACCTGCACTTGAACGGAACTCCTAACTTTTTTAGTTTAGGCTGTAGAGAAGCCCGACGTACTGTTGCAGGACCCCGTATATACAGGGTGTCCCAGAATATGTGGGCAATCTCTCGGAAACTAATAGAAAACCTAAAAATATTATGACAAGTTCCCATAAACTTTTTTCCTCTGACCCTCCCCTACGAAGATACAGGTGCATAACGAATGCTCCTGGAAATCGTTTTTATTTAAATAACTTTTAAGATACTAGGCGTAATTTAATGTTTTTTTAATATGATGGTTACTAGATAAGTATTCTTAAAATGAACCCAATAAATCATATTTGGCTTATTTAGTTTGCCAGGGACGGACTAGCTCTGACACAATAATAGCAATTTTTTTAATACCCTGTATGATAAAGGCTCGACAATATTATTTTTGGATAGCTTTAACCTTAAACTAAAAAAAGGTATTCTTGATTGACATCGATAAAATCAACTGTTTAAGAGAAATAAAATATCATAGCTGGTATTTTTTTTACATTATACAGGGTGTTTTCTAATTGTACGTCAATATTTAGGGAAAAAATTCTTGGGTCCATTTTAAGAAGAAAACTTCATGTAAACGTATGTCCTTAACGTCTTAACTTTCGAGATACAGGGTGGTAAAAATTTTCAAAAATAAATTATTTATTATTAATATCTGTTATACCAGTTTAGATATTTTAATCAAATACATGTACTACAGGCATACATGTACGATGTATCAAGAAGCATTTTTTTGTGTACCACATTTTTTTTTTATTTGCAAATATAAGCAGGTCAAATTCTGTACGAACGCCACTGGTGGAAATAAAAAAAATGTGGTACACTAAAAACTGCTTCTTGATACATAGTACATGTATGCCAAATTTCATTAACATATTGGCAACGGCGCACCGGCGACGGAAGTACTTTTTGTGTCGTGGTTCCTGAAATTTTCGCGAAAATTAAGTTAAATTATGCAAATTAAAGAGTATAAAGTGTAGTAGTTAATAAATAAGGATAAAAATT
>JAHBCN010000344.1:214629-261305 GCA_019359885.1 Listronotus oregonensis
TTTGCAGACTATGTGACAAAGGGAAGAGACAGCCTCACATCATATATGAGTGCCCTGCACTTTACTGGAGAACAAACCAAAACCTCATAGTGGACCCCCAACCACCAGGAGGCTGGAGACCAGAAAAGAACAGAAAAAGGGCTCACACCTGTCTAAGGTAAAAAACCCTTTTTTTAACTGAAAAAAAATACACAAGAATCAACAAGCCCTGTAGGCTGCAGTGTGGGCGGTAAAACCTCAACTTTGTATTTCTTTTCAATCAATCAACATCCTCCATACGAATTCTATTTCGTCAGCAAAAACAGGAGAATCAGATTCGTCTTCGGGTTCATCGTCACTTGAATTTTGTTCAGGTAAATCCGGTCTATTACTAGGCCCAGGTGTATTCCCCATTTTTTTTTTTTCTTGGCAAAATAACCTCATCACTACTTGTACTAGACTCACCTCCATCTGCTTCAAAAATGGGATCCGCGTCTGAATCGTCAAAGGTATTTTCGTCTCACTACACTCAAAATCACTATCTTCCAAGTTTTTGTCAAGTTCTTCTCAGTTAGATTTTACAGACATTTTTATTTATATTTTTATTATTATTTTGTATATAAAAAAAATTATTACACACAAAACAACTACAAACCCCCAACAAACTAAGAGGGTTAAGCAAAAACAATATTTATATGCCAAAAAAATAAAAAAAATTTAAAAATAACCTAACATCCAAAAAATAATATTCCGTGGCTAATGATACATCGAAAAAAACTTTTTTTTTTTTATTTTTTGCAATTTTAAATTTTTAAAAAAAATTAATAATAAAATTTTAAAAAGTATAAAGTTCACTGAAAAATTTAAAAACTAAAAATTTTTTTTTAATTACTATCAGAAATTAAAAAAAAATAAAAAAACTCGCCCCAAGACTTTTTTTTTTTTTCGGGCCCCCAACCAACAACAATACATATAAAAGCACGTAGCTGCGGCCCTGTTAGACCCACACGACTTGGAACATTACAATGCACTGTGACCAAATGGGTCACACGGTCTGTGCAGAAACCAGGGGTGCCCAATAGGGGACACATGGTCGTTAACGTGTTAATATCAATTTATAATTCCCAAAATTTTGGGGGGCAAGGACCCCCCCTGGCCTCCCAGGAGTCCCGATTTAACTATAATGGATTTTTTTTTTGGGGCCGATTGGGAAAAAAATTGTTTATCGTACACCTCTAATAAATGCCACGATATTAAAATAAATTTAATCACAAATAAATAAAAAATAGGCCGATTTTTTTTTAAAAATTTGGGATTAGAGACTCCTCTTAATTTTGAACAACTTTTTCCCCCTGACTTATTTCCAACTTCTCGAATAAATGCACTTTCTCTTGTATCATTTTAAGTTTTTTTTAAATTTTTTTAACACCCCGTATAAAATATGTTAAATGTTTCTATCCCAATCTTATTTTTAAAGAAAAATTTTTTTCAAGAGTAGCTTTTTTTTTTAAAATCAAAAAAAAAAGTTTTCTCCCCTTAAACCTTATCCGTGGACATACTGTTTTTTATATATATATATATATTTTATATTTTATATATATATATATATATATATATATATATATATATATATATATATATATATATATATATATATATATATATATATATATATATATATATATATATATATATATATATATATATATATATATATAAAAAAATTTTTCCCGGGGTAAAAAAATTTTTTACTTTAAAAAAGACAAAAAATTTTGGGGGTTTAAATTTGACCGTTTGGCACCCCCCTTTTTGGGTTTAAAAAAAAAAAATTTAGCATATTTTTTTTTTTTAAAAAAAAAACATCCTTGATACGATTTTTTTTTTAAAATTTTTTGAGTAGGAAAAAATAAGTATTTCTAGGCAAGATATAAAAAAGGTTTATAAGAAAAAGTTGTTTAGAATGCAAAATTATGCCCGAATACCGAATTTCATAACCATAGGCCTACTTTGATTTTTACGTTTTTGGGGGACCAATTTATTTTTTTTTCATATTTAATAAAAAGTAAATAATTTAAACGTAAAAAAACAAAGTAGCCCTAAAAATTAAAAAAAACCGGTATTCGGGCATAATTTTTTTTTCCCCCAAAAACCCTTTTTTTTATAAACCCTTTTTTTTTTCTTACCTGGAAAACTCTTTCCCCCTACTCTAAAATTTAAAAAAGCTCGTATCAGGCATGCTTATTTTAAAAAAAATAAAAATATGCTAAATTTTATTTTTTTAATCAAGCAGGAGCTGGCTTAAACGTCAAATTTCAACCCCAAAATTTTTTTGTCATTTTTACGTATAAATTCGCTCATCCTGGGACAAATATATATATATATATATATATATATATATATATATATATATATATATATATATATATATATATATATATATATATATAATTTTTATATATATATATATATAGCCTAGCCCTTCTTAGCCCTTAGATGTAATTTCTGATATCATATTCGAATTCAGTGGCTCAAAAAATCTGTATGTACGATTAAAAATGGGGAAAAAACTTTTTCTCTTAGCGGTGCAGGGGGTAAAAAAAAATTCAGCCCTTCTAAGCCCATAAATGCAATTTCCAATATCATATTTAAATTTAGTGACTTAAAAACCTATATGTACCATCAATAAATGGGAAAAAACTTTTTTTTAGCAAAATGTATGTTTTAGGGGTGTAGGGGGTAAAAACCATATTAACCATTAAAAATAAAAGAGAAATGTTTTTTAAATAATTTTATGCTTTGGGGGTAAAAAGGGCGAATGGGGTGAAAGACACCCCTTTCGTAGGATTTAATATTCCTTTCCGATACTTATTTGTAGTTGATCTGTTTCTATAGAGAATGCAAGAGGTTTCATATCGATTCCTGTTTTTTCAAAATCATTTCTAGATGTGAAGTGTTTTTAACATATTTTAATAATAATAATAATAATAATAATAAACAATCTTTATTTCAGAATTATGTTATACATAAAATGAAATAGTGTCATTTACATAATGTGACCATATTTTTATTTTATTACCCACCAACACTTTCAAGATATTCATTTAGATCATATGGCTCTACTTCTACTAATAGCTTAAGGATACATTTCTTAAATCTCCTAATATTATTTATTATTTTGACATAATTTGGCAGAAGAGTTGTAGAATCGAATGCAGTTGTAGTAAGCCCCTTTTTCAGTAATAGTTAATCTATGATTTGGAAACGTATAATTTATAGATCTTGTTGGATATGCCGTTTGTGGCTTGTTGTTTTCAAACAGTGATTTATTCTTATAAAAAAATAGTAAACATTCTTGTATATAAATCGCTGTTGCAGTAAGAAGCCTATTTTCTCTAAATTTTCCCCTACATGATTCTTCAACCCTCATACCAAGAATAATTTTCAACACTCTTTTCTGGCTAATAAGTATGCGTTCCAAGTGTTACCGCCTCCATATAATACAAGACCATATCTGATATGTGATTCGAAGTTTGCATGATATATCATTATTTTTGTTTTTAAATCCAAATATTTATTTAAAACTCTAAAACTGTATGAAACTTTGTTTAATTTTTTTCAACACAGTTTATGTATTCATCCCAGCAAAGTGTACTATCTAACATTATTCCTAAAAACTTTGTACATTTTTGTATGTCATAATCGTAATTATTAATTTTAACTGTTGTTGGTTCATCAACTCTAGATCTATTAGTTTTAAATATTAAAAGATTTGTCTTATTTCGATTAAGAATAAGTTTATTTTTTTTAAACCAGTTGTCTGCCTCCCTCATTAATTTGTCAGTTTTATTAACCACAGTTGTCATTGTTCGCGCCATTACCAAAAAATTGGAATCATCTGCATAATGCGTCATTTTAGTTGAATTGTCTTTCTGATGTATTTCCAGTAAGTCGTTAACATAAATAATAAAGAGCATCGGTACAATTACACATCCCTGTGGGATGCCTACTGTTATTTCAGATTTTTTTGATAACGCCCTATTGTTTCCTGTGCCAATAACCACCTGTTGTTGCCTATTTAAAAGGTAAGAGATCACCCACTTTAGCGCCACTCCCCGAATACCATATAAATTAAGTTTTTTTGTAAGTATTTCATGATTGAGTGTGTCATATGCTTTGGATAAATCGAGGAATAACCCCAAAGGGATATCTCCACACTCCAACGCCTGCATTATTTGGACAGTAAACTGAAACATTGCTGTTTGAGTTGATTTGCACTTAATAAATCCATGTTGGCTGTCATTAAGTAGTCCATTAATTTTCATGAATTTCATAATTCTGTTATACATAACATACTCAAAGATTTTAGAAAACGAGGGAAGCAGGCTCACTGGTCGATAATTTTCAATATTTGTGTTATCCCCCTTTTTAAATATTGATATTACTAAGGCAAGTTTCAGTTGGTCGGGAAAATACCGAATTTAAGAGAATTATTAATTATGTAAACTAGTGCAGCTGCAACAACTTCAATAACATACTTTAATAAAGCCGTTGAGATTTCATCGTGGCCGCTACTTAATTTACTTTTAAATTTATTTGTTATTTGAATTATCTCAGAACAGTCTACTAATTCAAGTGATATTGATTCTGAGTTGTACAGAATTTTACAGCTAAAATCAACATTATTTGCGTTTTTTACCAATTCAGTTATAGAATCCGACAAGTAATTGTTAAAGCGATTTGCCACGTCTTCCCCACCACCTTCCACATCAATATTGTTTTTGATTGGTTTTCTGTTAATTTCCCTAACAATGGACCAAGCAGTTTTTGTTTTGTTTTCTGAACGTGTTAAACGATAAGAAAATTCCCTTCTTTTGAACTTCACAAGTAAGTTGTCATATTCCTTCTTTTTATTTACATAGATTTCTTTATACTGGTTATCTACATTTTTTAGTGTATAAAGAATATTAAGTTGGTTTTTGCACTCTCTGATCTCCGGATGTGCCTGGGAGTATTTTTTCTTTTTTGCAGTGTATAGAGGTCTTTTTTTTTATAGGAAAACAGGTATTAAAATGTAATTGAAAGATTTTTATAAATTCATTCCATTGTTCATTAACTAGAGCTTTTTCTAAAGAATATATTTGATCCCAGCAACAATGAGTTAGTTGAGTTTTAAATGTTTTCATATTTTTCTCGCAAAAATCTCTTTTTTCTATGAATTCCACATTTATTGTTAATTTTTGTGCTGTATGATCAGAGATCTGAGAGTGCAGAACCATAGAACTAAAACTACCTTTAAAATTAGTTAAAATATTATCAATGCAAGTTTGAGTACATTGTGTAATCCGCGTTGGTTCTTTAATAGTCTGCACAACATCAAACGAGTTAATAATTGACCAAAAATAACATGTGTTTTTATTACCTACAAGTAAATCCAAGTTAATATACCCAGCAATAATTACACTACTTTTATCATTCAAAGATAATATTTCCTCTAACTTATCCAAAAAATATTTACATCACCACTTAGGGGTCTATACACAGACACAATAACTAACTTACAACTATTTACAGCCACTTCACAACCACAACATTCAAAGTGTCCCTCCAGACTCACAGCATTTAACTCAGGTCTTTGTTTGTATTTAACACCATTTCTGACATAGATTGCACAGCCTCCATGTTTGTTTTCTTCTTTTCTGCAAAAGCTAGTTGCTAAAGAAAAATCCTCAATTGCATAATTATTTAGTTGATCTTTTGTTTTCCAATGTTCTGTAGCACAGAAGACTATTGAATCCAAATGATCTTTAAGAAAATCATTCAATAGGTCGACAGCATTTCCTATAGACTGTAAATTTTGATGAATTACACTTGCTTTATTTGTGCACTTTTGTTTTTTCTCACTCTTTATGTTCAGATTGCTGCGATCTACACTAAAAAAGGGTTCTCGATGTTATAATTAACATTTAACCTTGTTCTATCTAGTTTGCGCTTATATGTTGGACAATTTTTATCTCTGGCTGTGTGATTAAGCTCTTTATAACCCATTTGGCAGCAATTTCGACATTTCAGGGCTGTTTCTAAGCAGTCTTTTGCTGAATGTTCTCCTCCACATCTGTGACAGCACTCTTTTTTCTGGCAGTATTTTGCTACATGACCGAAACCCGAGCATTTAAAACACATTGTTAGTAGTAGATATTCCTGGACGTAAGTAACCTGTAAATCAAAGTTAATAACACCTCTCTTTAAGAGCCACTTAACTATTTTCGGTGAGGCTCTCAGGATCCAGCGATGTCTTCTGTAGTAGTAGCATTTTGAGTATCTGGATTTTGACGAAATAATTCTTCTACAAATTCCTTTTCGTTATATTCCTTTTCTACACCTGTCACCATAAACATTGGCTCGGTCTTTTGTAGGTCTTTCACTATTATCTCTGATTTTCCTTGTGTGCTTGTTTCAGTTTCTCCTGCTGTGCTTTTGAATGACTCTCTATTATTACAGCACCGCTTTTTAAAGGTTTTACAGCTTTGAATCCACCTTCCATATCTTTACCACTAAATTCTTCCCTTAATTTTTTTTAAATTATTTTAGGATCAGTAACCTCTGACACCCTTATAATCGTCTCCAATTTGTTTGAAGTCGGTGGAGTTTTCCATACTGATGTTGATTTTTGATTATCGAGTTGCGATGTTGTTATTTTTTGTGCTATTACTGTTGCATAGCTTTTGGCTGGGGTACTATCAGCAAAGATAATACTACTACGGATAAGATGAACCATTCAATGCTATATTTTTGATACCCCTAATGGACTTTGGCTAACCCGAGCCGATGTCTATCGAGAGATTTTCGCGCTATCCTTGAACGAAAGTTAAACAGTGTTGCCGGCAGGCCTTTACTATTGGCGTGATGAAACGCGACTAGAAAATACTATCAGTTAGGCTATGTATTCCCAGTGACTGATTTAAGATCATATCTTCTTTCTCTAATGAACCAATTTGATATGCCATTTTTTTCAGAGTTTTAAGGATTTCCGATGTTGCTTGCCTTATAGAATTCGATTCCCTAATTCCAAGCGTGATTTTTCCCTGTAAATTTACTTTTGTTGTTTCTTCTATTTTTTCAATACCCTGAATGACAAGCTCTATCATTCTGTCCCCTTTTGGTATATTCATGTTATTTGTTTCTGTTTCTAACAAATCCAGAAACTTTCCTTCTAAATCACTTTCACTTGTTAACTGCCTTTTTTTGCTTGAATCGTTTGCATCTGGTGTATTTTCTGAGCGTGGTCTTTTTTAAACTGTTATCTGTGTCCTCTTGTGTATATAATGGAAAATTAGAGTTTTCTTTAGTTATTTGAGGTGATCTTGCAATTGATTTTCTTGGCTTAAAAACTTCCTCATCTTCGAATAAATTACATGCATTGAGTTCGCCGCCACTGCCCTTATTTTGATTTCCTTTATATTCCTTATCAAGGTATGTTCTTATCTCTTGCTTTTTTCTGTCGATGCTAAAACCGGTATTTATAGCTCCGATTGAATTACTTCATTGTTTCTGGCTTTGTGTTTTCCCAAAACTTTCTTTTTTTTGCGTGCCATGTTTCCCATCACTTGAATCACCCATGTAAAAATTTTTGTATTTACTCGTCTTTTTTAGCTCGTTCTAAATGATAATAAATACCGAGACAAATAAAAACACTTCCGATACGAAACAACGGCTACTACAACGTATTATAACGAGTAAAATTTTTTTTTATGTTATTTTAAAAAAATTACAAGTGCAAACTTATGTAGTATTTGCCTTTTAAACAAATAAACTTTTTAAAAATGTTCTGGACATTCTGTTAAACCTTTAAAAAAAATAAACCTTTTTTGGTTTAAAAAAAATAAAACCTTGGGCAGGATGTTTATTTCAAATTTTAGATTATAAATAGTATTTTTTATAACAGGTTACTATACAGATATTACCATAGAGCAGTGGTTCTCAAAGTGTGCGCAGCGTGGGCGCCGCGAGAAGTAATCAACAAGCCAGAGTTTAAGTTACGTTTGGCGTACGCCGCATCCGCTGTTAATGGAGCCCGAGAGAGCAGGGAAAGTTTTAGAATTTCCAAAAGCTCGTATTCGATCGGCGCGTTTTGTCGACGAGAATTTTCGCGAGCCCTCTTTGACAGTATATAAGTAGCCGTAGAACGCTTTGCTAAGTTAGTTTACTGTGAGCACTTTCTTGGACACGACTGTATACCTATAGCGAGTGAGGGCACCCTGACAAAATATTAAACCTATAAGTGCGCCGCAAACTGAGAAATATTGGAACCTCTGCCATACCTACGGATGTATTACTATTTTCGGGGACTTCCACTGTTTTCATTTTGTTCACAACGTTTCGGTTAGTTATCTTCAACCGTTAAGAAGTAAATGTAAAGAAATTTCCAAACTGTCATGTCTCGTCATCTTTTATTCTATCAATGGAACTTATTAATGATCCCATTTTTACAGGAAAGCTTCCGTCTCTTACACACCGAGGAGCTGTAAGAGATCTGTCGCTCTTTTATAAGTATTTTTACGGTTTGTGCTTTGAGGAATTAGCCAACATAATTCCACTTTTAGCAGCTTCCAATAGAGCAACACGTAATGCAACTCTAATGCATCCCTTTAGAGTTTACTGGAGAGACGCCGAACAGCCTACTCTGTTTGTTCCTTTAACGCCAAAGTGCTTAGACTATGAAAAATGCTACCTGTAGAGGTTTCCTTTCCCTTCAAACCTTCAAATATTTAAGTCCCGTGTTAATAAAGTACCCTAAGACGCCCACGATACGTTAGTACTTAGGCTTTAAGCCTTCTTAGACTATCCCAAGATAAAGATACCTGAACTGCCAAAACACAAAAAATTAATTTTCTGTCAAAGTTTAGGTTCATATATTACTACTTTTAATACTTACTGGTTAAAATATAACATATAATTTCTATTGAAACGTATAAAAAAAAATAAGACGCTTTTAAAAACAAAACAATAAATATCAATATTACTCTTATGTAGTATTTCTTTTATTTTAATTCAAATCAGTTTCTTAAGTATTCTGTAAAAAGACCAATAAACACAAGAGAAACAAGGCCTAAAAGTTACTAATTTCATACACCCGTATGACTGTGTGAAGTATATGGCCTACTTTATATGTATTTTATTCCTACACCAATATATCCGCTGTAAAAGGAGGCTTTATAACGCCAAGAAACGTTTAGTAAGCCTGAATCGAGGAGGCGATGGTTGTCGGTCGCCGGGTTACGGTTCATTTGTTTTCCATGTTTTATTAAGAACACGTATAATTTTAATTGAACAGTTTCCTTTAACGGTACGCCAAATTACTAAACTAGGGCAGTCGTAGAAAAAGTATAGTGTACAACTCGTTTAAAAAGCATTTTTCGCACTTATGTGACATAAAACTGTCACAATAGTGCGAAAAATGCCGTTTCAATACTTGTACAATATACTATTTTTTTAAGTTGTGGAACGCGATATATATCGCCCCGTATAGTCCTTGTAAAATGACCCTGTACAATATCACTTTTTATACGTTTAAATAAACTTTCATACGTACCTATTGGTTCAACACCAGAAATATGATCCACAAAATCCCTTTTTCCCAAATACAATGTAAGCTTGCCATTTGGAGATTGCTTTTTGAATACACGAAAGTTAAACACCATGTTTAAAGAAAAATTATATTATGCTTACTTCTTTAAGCAAAATATAAGCGAAAATATTTCTTCCTTGGGTTTTATATAAATATTTAAGGTTTCCCTAATCTTATTAGGGATATACGTTTTTACCGTGTTGTCACTCTCCCACATAGGGATTATAACAAATTTAATTATATTTGCCCATTTGACTTTTACTAACATAAACACAGGTATTAAACTACAGGGGGTAAAAATATTTACTGCTTACAACAGGGTTTCCTACACCTTATATGTTATTAAAACAGTTTCAGTAG
Organism: Listronotus oregonensis; assembly: GCA_019359885.1. Classification (NCBI taxonomy): domain Eukaryota; kingdom Metazoa; phylum Arthropoda; class Insecta; order Coleoptera; family Curculionidae; genus Listronotus; species Listronotus oregonensis. Next base: position 224,594 of record JAHBCN010000344.1, read on the forward strand.
GACCTGTAGTTTTCTGACTATATGTTGTAATGTGTATGTGATAATTGATAATATTTGCAATGCGTCTAAAAATATAAAACAAAATAAACATTTAAATGTTTTTCACTAGTACAACACTAATTTAGAAATTTACTTATAACAGTACAGTCATAATTATTAAAAACATTTATTACCGCAAAGGTACTAAGAAGTACATCGGATCTTAAATAAAAAAAAGATACAACATACATAATATAATATCAAAGATACAATATACACGATTGGAAATGCAATAAAGTAGGATACATATGGTATGGCCCCAGATTGAAAAGAAAACGACAACAATTTTCCCTATTCCACTTCCAATACGACGACGGTCGACTGTGATTCGTTTGCTAAGGCATGCAGGGGGATGCAGTTCAAGCGTCCAGCTATTTTCGATAGTGCATCCTTTTCGTAAAATATGCATTAGCAACTTTAGAAATGTTTTTAAAATAATGCATTTTATAAATACAATTAAAAAAAAGTTATGCGCTTAGCAAAAAAAAAGAAAATTGTAAAAAATATTAGTATATTAGAATGATTAAAGATACTTTATTATTTTAATAATAGGTCTTTATTATTTTATCGGGCAAGACAATATAAATAATTCGATTTTTACTGGTTGGCAACACTGCCCGTCGCGTTTACTTGCAATACTTTTAATGACTGCCTAGGACTGCTAGGTTCATTTTCCCGTACGATTTTGCATTGAAAATAATAATATTTTGCTATTTTAAAAGAATGTATTTACGAGAACACAACATATACACACAATTAATATAATTTTATAGTATTTCAAAGCTGAAAATGCCGATAAAGTTGTTGGGCAATTTGCTTTTAAGTACCCTGGCCAACAAATCGCATCCTGCCAAACGATTTTAAATATCCTTAATCGTTTTAAAAAATCCGGGTGCAACAACCAATGTGGTAAATGCTATCACGAAGACCAAGAAGCTCGCCCTATTTCTAAATAAAGAGCCGACAGGGACGAAAATGTATGTTGTGGAAGCAAATGAGCCATGCGTCAGCATCCAAATTTGCTAAGAAATTGGGATTTCAGACAGCACAGTTTGACATGTTTTAAAAAAGCATGTTTATAAATCCTACAAATTAAATCTACTCTTAGAAATTTTCCCAGATAATTATTTCCGTTGGTATTAGAATGAAGTTTTGTGAGACCATGAGAAGAAAAATTGATAAAAATTACGATTTTCCAAAAATAATTCTGTTTACAGATGAATCATTATTTTCTCTTCATGGTTATCATAATCCTGCAGTCGCCAGATATTGGTCCGGGAATATAAATATTTATATGCGCCTGTACGGGCACAATATCCCCAAAAATTAAACGTTTGGTCGGGTATTTTGGGCGACAACATTTAGTCATTGAAGGCAACTTAAATGGAGAAAAATATTTGCAAATACTGCAAAAGGAAATTATACCATCTATGCGGACCTTAAATGTTAATTTCGAGGAAATTTGGTTTTAGCAGGATGTCTGTCCCGCTCATAACGCAAGGCCAGTTCAGGAATTTCTGACTAGGACTTCCTTTGAACGGCTTATTTGTGGCAGAGGTACCATACTATTGCCTGAAAGGTCACTGGATTTAATTCCTCTTCACTTTCTTTGTGGGGCCAATTAACTCAACAAATTTACAAGTATCCATATAAGAGGCCTGTAAATTTGACTTAAGGGTAAAAATATTCGACATTACTAAATCCATTACACCGGAGGTATTGCCGAATGTTAGGACGGAGTTTTATATTCGGCTCGGGTATTGCGATCTCAGCAGGGCAATGTCTTTGAACATTTATTCAAATGAAAATACTTTTATGCTTATTTTTTAGAGTAATTTTCTTATTATTAGGATTACTATTAATTTCATAAATTTTTAAGAATGGTCATGAGTTTTTTTTTATTAAATGGCAGTTTTAATTTTATTTTTAGTCTTAAATTTGATAAAAATTTGACAACCTTTTAATTACTGTTGTATTAAATAAAACAGTGATAAATATGACCGCATAAAAACGAAAATATCGGGGTCCAGCCAATTCGATTACGCGTGTTTCACCCTTGTTTGAGATGATCACACTGAATGTAGGCCGTAGACACCCTTGACAGTGAAGCAGTTGCCTTAAGAACAATTCTATTCTAATATGATTGAACATTAGAAGCAACTAGCGCCATCCCGTCAAGAAATTTCAAAACAACCAATCTCGATACCGACAGGTTAAGATGTTAATGTGCGCCATGTAGGTGTATTACGCAAAATGTTCAAAAGTTGCTTACACAACACACTTAGTGAAAACTGGCTTTCCATTAGTTCACGGATATGTGAATTTTAAATGAAATCTTTTGCCAATTCCAAGTAGGAGACATGCAGCACGACTGAAAACGTGATTTTTAAAGGGGGAAACGCAGTATTTTCACCCAAACTGCAATATAATAAATTAATCAAAATTCTTGAGCCTTGTTATACATAATAAGAAAAAGGTAGACTTTCTTTGGGCATAGAGGATCCTTAATGAAAAGAAAAATCAAAAATCCTGGTAGGTATTAAAATGTTTTTAATTTTAATATTTTAAATGGTTTTTCTAGGACAATCCAGATGGCCAGTGTTACTGACCAAAAAGTTAACCATCAGACGTTAAGTTAAAGACAATTTATAACTGAGTCAAGTTTGCCTACAAGTTGTTGACAATCTACCACTGAAAATTGCATGGAAATTGTCAGCAACACTTGTAGTCAAATACCGTACAATTTACCGACAATAACTTGCACCGTACTTTTTGTAGCCAAGTTGTCCCCAAGTTGTAAGAAATTTACTACCAATTTTCCTACAACTTTTCCGACAACTTGACTACAATTTCCGGAGGTAAATTCCCGGCAAATTGCCATCCACTATGGATGGCAGTTAGGCCATAGATCTGGGAATACTCTAAAAATATTTCGCCCTCACAAAACTCCGCTAAATCCTTTATGAAAAGGGAGCAAAAGTGTTTATTAAAACACTACCTCGAGCGATAATTCATGATTCGGATAAAAAGTTTTCTATAATGCATTGTTTTTCTTCTTAAAAGAAAATAATATTTTATTGATTTGATAGTTAACTTAATAGAACTTTATAATGACAAAATAAAATAAAATGCTTTTGATTTATATATTTCCCTTGTATTTAAAATGTGTGGCACCAAAGAGTATAAAAGATGAGAAAGGAACAATTATTGTCCTTCTACTACGAGTACTATTAAGAAATTGTACAAGCATGCGACATGTGATGCGTTAAGCGACCGATCCGGGTAGTCAAATTTTCATTTCATTTTTGTGTAAAAACACGAGTTTGCTTGAAAGTATGACTTTATAATTAATTTGTGGGTAAAAAAATGCAGTACGCACATCTAATGTAATAATTGTGTGTGTGAGAGTGGTTTAGTATTATCAGGTCAATACCTTAAGGACTTTAACCAGTATGGCTGTCAACTTAACACAACACTTCTTTTCGTGATTTCGTATTATGCACATTGCCAATTTTTAATTTTAAAGAGGTAGTTCGCATCACGTAAAATTTCAAAACGCTTGATTCAAATTGTGCCTCTTCTCAAATTATGGTTCGTTGCTGTCCCCTCTTTTATGTTCTTTGTGTTGTACGTACACTAAAGCTACTTTAAATTAAATTATTACACCCTATTGCTACATGGTTATCAAAAAATATCACGCGTGAGTATAAGAGAAATATAAATTAATAGCTATTTATATAAATAGTATATTAGTCCAGTCACTGGAGAGGAAAATACGTCATTACGTCCGAATTCTTTATAACTGCATGAATTTTTCTGAAAATTTCAGATGCGCTTTTTGTTTTTAAGGCGTGAAAACTAACCTTTATTGAAAAAAATTTCAGTGTATTTATTTAAATCTTGTTTATTTATGTATCTTAAATATTGTTACGTGTTCTTTAACATAAAAATAAATTATTGACAATTTATAACCCTTTAAAACCCCTAAAAACCTTTAAAAACTAATGCTTTTTATAAAAATAACATAAATTTTTTTTTAACTAGCTATTTTTAATATATATTAATGACATCGCCCAGCTTAAAATAAGTGGTAAATTAACTCTTTTTGCAGATGGCACATCAATTTGTTGGTCTGGTGACAATCCCGTAGCACTGCAAAACTTAATTAATAAAGACATTGAAACAGTGAAGCAGTGGTTTGATGAAAATCAACTGTCTTTAAATATATCAAAAACTAAATTTATGGTATTTTCTAAGAGGGACACAATTTCAATTAGGATCAACAATGATTTAATACATAAAGTATCAAATTATAAGTTTTTAGGTCTACATATTGATAATAATCTTAAATGGGAAACCCATTTTAACCAAGTATGTAAACATCTAGCATCTTCTCTTTTTGCTTTAAGAACGGCCTCTACAGAAATAAACGATGCCAAAATATCCTTGGAGGTATATCATGCTTTGTTTGAGTCACGCATTAGATACGGAATAGTTTTTTGGGGATATACAACCCTTTGCAGGTCAAACATATTTTTTTTTGCTGCAAAAGCGAGCAATTAGGATTATAGGTAATGCAGATAGAATTGCACACTGCAGGCCACTATTTAAATCTTTAAAAATACTCACGTTTTATGACATGATTGTTTATGAGAGTGTCACTTTTTTACATAGAAAAAAAAATAAAGAAACGGGGCGATATACATAATTACCCTACCCGAATAAGGAAAGACTTAAACCTACCCCAATCTCTTAATATAGTTACCAGAAATAGTTTGCATCACCACGGAAGGTTCTTATATAATGCAATTCCTCTAAATATAAGGCGGCTTGCTACCAAGCGTTTCAATAATGTTATCAAAAGTGCATTGTTGGAAAGTGCAAACTATTCTTTGGATGAATTTATTGTAAACACAATTCCCATATTAAGTAATTTACTGTAAATAGAGAAATTACATTTTTAAAGTGCCTTGTAATTTTAGAATTCGTCATAGGAGACCTATATTATTATTATTGTTCTTAAAGCTTTGTTTTAATAAGATATTTTGTATATAGCGAAAAGTTTTTGACTTTTTTTAATACTGAAGTTTTGTATACCTTTTGTGTTTTTAGCATATGACTGTTGTATTTTTGACTGTTATTTTACTTTTTTTAAATTTAGACTTTAACTAGTTTAGTTTTATGACAACATTTTTTTTGTGTTTTTTATTTTTTTGTGTTTTACGTCTTGTTGGGAAAATTATAATTATAATTATTATTAGTACAACGGATAAAATAAATGGAATACCGTATGTACTAGTTTTAAGTGAATTATTGTACAGCTTCTTAGCTTTTCAATAAATATTGATTTGATTTGAGCTTAAAACATTTCAACTTGAACATTTCAACCCTTAAAACCACCATTTTAATAAAAATGAATTAAAAAATATTTGCAACGATTTAAAAACTTTTAGTTTGATATTATTTTTACAAAAATTTATTTCTTGTTATACAATATCTTTTTATGATGATTGCAATAATTTAACCCTTAAAACCACCCGTTTTTGCTAAATTAAATTAAAAAATATATTTTACGATTTTAAACATTTTAAGTGTTGATTCTTTTTATACAAAAATTTATTTATTTATCATTATTGCAATATATCAACCCTTAAAACCACTTCTTTTTGCTTAAATGAATTTTAAAATATACTTTACAATTTAAAACATTCCTAGTGTGCATTCTTTAAAAAAAAAATCATTTTTTAATTTATATAATAACTTTTTATTATAACTGCAACGTTTCAACTCTTATAACTACCCCTTTTAACGAAAATAAATTAAAAAATATTTATATAAATGCTCCAAAATAAGTAATTTTTTTGATATTCCATTATTTATTTTAAAAAGTGTTATTAGTTTTTTTACAATAACTTCATTAATTTTAATGCTACGACATCCATCCAAAAACCATTCTAAAGAAAATTTAATGGGTTTTAAGGCTATGATTGTAAGAATACTTTAACGTCCTTTATATTTAAACAGACAAGGACCAAAAGGCTGGAGACAGGCGCTCCATAAAACAAACTTCAACCAGCTATATCTCGGTTATTTTTTAAGCTACGGCAACAATAGAAAAACCAAAATTGTAATTAAGAAAAAGTCTACATTTTTGTATTTTATCATTTTTACGTAGCTCTTATAGTTTTTGAGTTATTGCATAAAAATGATTTTTTTTAATATTTACAAAAAAATATATTTTTTAATTGTTTTTTTTTTCGAAACCTAGCCATTTTAATGTGGCTAAACTCTCATGAATACCACCACTTTGAGGCCTAAAAACTCAAAAACCAGAGGTTGCCGAAAAAAACTGATTTTAGATTCGTGATCAGCGCCCAAAAAAACCCTGTATGCAAAAATTCATGAAAATCGGCGTGGTGTCCGTAAAGTAAAATTTTACAATACAACAATATAACACTTTATTGGTCAATCGTGCATAAAAGCATTTTATAATTATGTAAAAGCAATGTAGTTCCTACTTGTACTTGGACTTTATTGGTTGCGAAGCTAAATTTTTTTATATCTAGCAAAGTTCCAGTTGATTATCGACCTACAGCTGACTGCCGTGGTTGAGGTGTTGTTAAATCAGTCAAATTATTTATTAACATGTTTTTATTAATTTAGTTTAATAAATGCACATGTGTATTTAAATTTGTAGTAACAAAATACGGTGATAAAGCAATTAATATACCTAATAAGTACCTAATTATTTGTAATTCAATTCATTTAACAATAAAGTAATTATTTCTTTAATTTTTTTGCTGTAATAAAACCGCGACAAGTTTTTTTCTGAAAATACACAAAGTTCAATTTGTGTAAACAACTCAGTCGTATCTAACGTTGCTGGAGGTGAATGTAAAAGTCCATTTTTTATCATTGGCCAAGGAGCAAATTGTGACAGCAGCAACTGAAAAAGAAAGTCTCTCTTAGACAAAGCTACAGGGTGGCACTTAAAGAAAGGTCCTAAACGACTTTGTTTTTATTACACAGGGCATTGAAATATTTTTAAAAATAAATCAATAATTGGAAGGCGAAAATTACTATTGCATTAAAGTTGGAGACAGTTTCTATTTTTTTTTACAGAGAAATATTTAACTCTCAAAATTTTTTGCCATCTTTTGCCAGTGGCGTGCACAGAAGTAACGCCCGATGTTTCATCAAAAAAATCATCTATCATCAATATCATCTTTTTCTTTAATCTAATAAAGGACATGGCACAGATAACATGGCTCTCGAACGTTTTTTTTTAAATTTAAGTATGCTGTTTCTTAGATCAATAGGAACACCTTTTAAATGGGACATTTTTGTGCAGGCTTACAGGGTGGCCCAAAAAAACACTGAGAAGTTGAAACTTAATTGTTTATTAATTCCAATATAAACGCATAAAAATAGTAAAATTTCGTTTAAATCCAATGAAATAATATTTTATATATTTGTTCAGAGTTAAAAATATTTGATTTAACATTTAGCACATACAGAGTGGTCCAGTATCGAATAAATAGTATGGATTATGCCAACTAAAATGTTAATATCGCGATATACTTGAATATATTTTTAGAAATAATTTATTTCTGACAGTGTATTAAGGTAAATTTAAGTTAAAATATTGTGGTTTATTTTCCGAAATATACAGGGATATTTGGAATTAAATATTTTTTTTTGGTTCTTCTCACAAGATATTTTGTGACATATAAAGAAACATAGTTTTAAAATCTGCACATTTTTCTGGCAATTTTTTAACAGAGGTATAATAATATACCCATAACTAAAATAATTTTCGTATACCCCTACAGGGTGAAGTATCTAGGAGGTTTCAGTCATGCCTCCTATTTTATATTGTTCATTGAATTATTTATTAATTTATATAATTATTAGCCTCAAATGTGAAAAAACGCAAAATTAGCTCGCTTTTTGACTTGGAGCACAAGAAACTGGCAGAAAAGTAAAAATTCTGAAGATATATACAAATATATCATATAATTAACATATTACTTGGCATAAACATGTTTATTTCTTCGATACTGGAGTATCCTGTATGTGTTGAATAGCAAAACGCATTTTTTAACTCTAAGCAAGTATGTAAATTATTTTTTTTTTTGGTGGATTTAGATGATAAGTCAGGCTTTTTAGGCGTTTAAATAAGTATTAAGGAACAGAGAATCTTTAACTTTTCAGTGATTTTTTGGGCCACCATGTCCTGCACATTAATGTCATATTTAAAAGATGTTCCTATTGACTTAAAGAACAACATACTCAAATTATAAAAAATAGTTCGAGAGCCAGAATCCCATGTTATGTGTGCCATATCATTTAGTTATTTAACTATCTCAAAAACCAGCAATTATTGACGTATAGTGTTATTTACATTTTTAATGTAGAATTGAATAAAGAGTTAAAACTTTGCCAAATATTCACAGCGTTCCGTTTTAAAAAAATGTAGCTAACAATGAAAACTCTGTTTTCATTGTTAAGGTACGGAGTACAACTTATCCCAAAAATATAGGTAAATCCATGAGACATGGTAAATAAAAACTCCTAAATAATTCACCTTGTAGATGACGATAATTATTTTAGTAATGGGTAGCTTAATTTTATTATACCTTTGTTAAAAAATTGATTAAAAAAATGTGCAGTTTTTTAAACTATGTACCTCTTTATATGTCACAAAATATCTTGTGGAATCAAAATAAAAATCTTTAATTCCATTCCTTGTATACTTGGGACAATAAACCAAAATATATTAACTTAAATTTACCTTAATAAAATATTAGAAATATATAATTTTTAAAAATATATACAAGTATATCACGATATTACCTTTTTAGTTGGCATAATCAATATTATTTATTCGATACTGGACCACCCTGTATGTGTTAAATGTTAAATCAAATAATTTTAACACTTAACAAATATGTAAAATATTATTTCGTTGGATTTAGACAAAATTTCACTCTTTTTATGCGTTTATATTGGAATTAATAAACAGTTAATCTGCAACTTCTCAGTGATTTCACCCTATAGACCTGCACAAAAGATCCCATTTAAAAATGTTCCTATTGATCTAAGAAACAACATACTCAAATTTTAAAAAAATCGTTCGAGAGCCAGAATCCCATGTTATCTGTGCCATGTGATTTAACAATTAAATCTACACTAAGCATATTTCTTAACATTTTTTGTTTGGATTAACCGTTTTTAGAGAAATAAATTTAAAAAAATAATAATAAAATTATGCATAACAACTCTACAGCCAGGGCCATCTATGCCAACAGATATGGGATTCATGTGATCAAACAAGACATATGTATTTTTGTTTTTCAAATACGCCCATACATAATTTCCAAAGTTATAAAATAAGACAGTTATTAAATTAAAATAGAACGATATTAAATAAACTGCAGTAATAAATACATAATGTTCAATAAGTCGCGTCTCGCCATTTGTCAAATTACAGTTGCCCTGATATCAATGGCGCACCAAAAATATCTTTTTATTACCAATTAAACATCTTTTTTAAGAGCTATTGTGTTTACTGTCGGATATGGAGTATATCTTTTAATTTTTAGGGACAAGTTCTGAATTATTTTGAATTTAAAAAAATGTCCAAGATCTTTCTTTTAAATCGGAAGTGTCTTTGGCATTAGGACCTACTTCCAAAATGATAGCAATTTTTTTTAGTTTTAAATATTATTAACTGTTTAAAAAACACCTCGTGTATTTTAAAATCTTATAGAGCAAACTTACCCGACAAACAGAATAAACATTATGATCACTGACATGGTTGCCACATATCTCTTCAGTAGAAAATGCATAATTTTCATCTTCAACATGGTGGGTATAATGGAAGGTAACTTCTATAATTAATAAAACCAAATTATTCTACATTCTAACCTAACTTATTTTGGCATTCTGGTGAAATTCATATAACTGGCAATAAAAACAAATATCCTCTTGTTTGCAAATAATATAGTAAAAATATGTATATTGTATGTTTAGGGTATTGTAATGTATTTTGTAGTGTTAAACCGTTAGTGCAAAACATAAATAGTGCAACTATTTTGACTCTTTAACTTTATTCCCAGAGCTCCGTTATTGATGTTAAATGGTTATGGATTATATGTTAAAGGGTGTCGCGGCACAAACACCGTTGACCGCCCCAAGCTACTCAGTCCAGTGTAGGGTTCATTCCCGGGAATTCTCGAGCCGAGAATTCCCGGGAAATAGTTGGGCTTTGTTCCCGGGAAATCGAGCTCGAGAAAACTCGAGAACTCGAGAAATGATATTTAAGTCTATGAAATTATAAAATAAAACCATTTGCGTTTGCCGTTTGTTTTAAACGCGCGGCGGCAGGGCGGCACGGGCCAAAGCGCAGTGGTACCGTCGTTTTATACATAATACAATACAGTAGGTATAATATATATAATACACACTAGGCATGAGCTAAACAGCGATTTTTGCATAACGCCGTTATCGGCGATCGCGATTTTTAAATAACGGCTAATTAAAAGCGTTATCGTGATCGCGACTTTTCGCACTACGCCAAACTAGTGTTTTCATCATTTGCGGCTATTGGCGCTCTCGAGTGATTAATTTTGTTCCTGCATATTAATTTCACTTGCCTGTCTCTTATTGTACTGATCATAAACTGTAAAACTCAAGCTGCTGACTAGGAAACTTAGTTTTTTTAATGAAAAAATATTGTAAAATACTTACTTCTCCAAATACACCATCCTATATGGAATAACTAAGTGAAATATTATAGAAAACTGTAATTTTACTTCATAGATCAGTAAGGTGCGTGAAGATGGAATCGAGAACCCTTTGGAATAAAATACGTTGCATTTCGCTCTATATCACTTAACGCGATGGAAAGCGATTAGCTGTGTTGCATGTTAGTTGACGCGATTTCGCGTATTCTAAAATAATCGCTGTTTCTGTCAACCGCCGTTATTTGCGATTTTAGCCAACGTTTGCTATTAGCGATTTTTCAATAACGGCGATTAAATCACCGGTAGTGATATATCGCTCAGCCCTAATACACACACGTTCATTCGTGTTTCGACTCTACCTGAATTCAGACGGTTTACAAAATGTATTACACGCAATTTGTAAATTTCTCGACAACCCGAGAAGACCCGAGAAATTAGCCTCGAGAATTCTCGAGACCCGAGAAATTGATAAGCTCGAGAAATCATGAACCCTAAGTCCAGTGTAACAGTATTTTTTCAGTACAGTACATTCCACAATAATTCGTTGATTTCTCGACCGCAATAAAATTTAAATGACAACAGGTACAACGAGAAATCAACGAATTATTGTGGAATGTACCATAAAAGATAACTGTGTCCTTATTTTTTGATTGAATAAGGGCAAGAAAATCAAAATCATCATCAATGGTGGCGGCATATAAAAAAAATGATAACTGCAGAAGTGATTTATTCTGTGCCTGAATTAAATTTCCGAAAGCAGGTTAGTGTTGATGGTAGGGTGCAATTACTTATTAGATTAATAGTTAAAAATGATAATGTTAAACAGTACAGATAAATAAAGTTTTACCTATACTTTTATTTACCATTTAAAATCTAGTAGTATTTATTATTTCTATATTTATATTTTTATCTGCATGTTACAAAGCTGACAAATTAAAAATAAAGGTAATTGTGAATTAGTTGAGCTCCACTTTTTTGGGATGCGAAATCAATTTAAATATTTTTTTTGAGTTGTTAAATATCTTTATTTTTAAAGTTTATCAAAAATGGAATAATAAAATATAAAAAAAACTGAAAAATCCAAAATTTGATATTTTTGATTTTTTTAAATTTATTTGTCTTTGCACTTAAATATGAAACAAATCACTAGAAATTGCTAAACTTAAATGAATGCATTTTATTGACGAAAAACTTGAAACATATCCTTTTTTTCAAAATAAAAATTAACACAGAATTGTTTTATTATTTTTCTTAAAAGATTCGTGAATCCGTCGTAAAATAGAACAAAATGAAAAAAAAATCATGTTAATATCTCTATTTTTTGATTTTTTATGGCCAAAACAGGTGGAGCCCCACTAATGCACAATTGGGTAATATCCATATATTTTAAACAAAGCAAAATACACATAAGTCCGTATAAAAGAGCCACTACCGAATATTTCAGGAATAAAAACATAGGTAAAACGGAGAAGTTTAAAGGGACTGCAAAACGACTCGTGACGTCACATCGCATATAAATACAGTTTGTTTATGTATTGATTTTGTCTGTTTCTAGTTATGCTCCGGTAAATCTCAACATAACTAATATTTTCTTTTATTTTGGGTGGCTAAATAAAGTGTTTTTGATTCATTATGGCCAACAAAGGATTTGTCTAGGCTTCTACCAACAATTTACCCTCTGTGGATATGTTTATGGTGATAGATTATATTAAAAATGACAGGACGTTTTAATTCAGCAGAAATCAGAGGTGCAAAAACAGCATTGTAAGTATTTATTTTGTGTTAAATAAAATAAAACATCTCTTTACAATACTTGATGTTTAAATCAAAAATATATTCATGTGGGTATTTATGTATTTGTTTATTTCTAACTTACATTAAAGTGGTCTTCACAACAGAATTACTTTTTGATTTTGGCATATCACATCTTGCTGCTGTAAACCATCGTTTCTTACGCTCATAATCCCCCCGAGGGGGAGGATTATCAGCTGTATGAGCTGATGAACCAAAAATTTTGTTTGGTGTACTTACAGATGTGCTCGTGCAAAGGGGCACAAACCACCATTTATTTTGTGATTCATATATATATATATATATATATATATATATATATATATATATATATATATATATATATATATATATATATATATATATATATATATATATATATATATATATATATATATATATATATATATATATATATATATATATATATATATATATATATATATATATATATATATATATATATATATATATATATATATATATACCTATTCAAACAGCTATGAATGTTCCTTCATATTAACAGTAACTTAAATTTTTTGGACTGTAGCCACATTAATAATGCCATAATAAAATTAAACCTCGCTTAAAAGGAAAGCTTGTTTTGGCGTTTGAATTTTAAAGGGCAGTTTTTGCTTGAATTTTTTTTTGGGTTACTATACGATTTATATGCATATATGCTATCATTTTATAGGTTTTCCAAAAAACGTGAATATACCCAATTACCAAAATAAACTTTAGGTTTTTTCTCAATCTTCTTTTAAATGCATCGGTAAATGGGATTAAAAACGTTTCCATATTTAGAAAGTTGCCATAACTTTAGGTTTTAAAAAAATTCTTAAGACAGAGCCGACGCTAACCAGTATGCCAAAATTCAGCTCTCTATAAACGGTTTAAGATGAAACATATTAAATGAGTAGGCAAGCTAATTAAAATTTTTAACTATATTTTTTTTAAATTCATACAAATTTTTAACACCCTGTATCTTTTAAACAAGCAATATTTTACTTAGCTCGTATGAGCTCAAATATTATGCTTACTACTATACCGGGTGGTGCGTCACTGAGCGGCACTTAGTAATTTTAAGGGGATCAATTATTGGCTCCCTGTACATTTTACAGAAAAGACGTAAGATAACTTTTTGAAGAGACCAGTCTGACAAGCCCTCGTGCCAAGTTTCAAAAAATTTTAATAAGCAAATCTTAAATTATTTAAATAAATGTTATTGCAAAATTACCAAATTTTCGGTTTAGGTAAAACCAAACAGACACCAGTAAAATAAATATTGTCCCTGACATGAGGAAAAGTGTCAATAGTGTCCGTAACCCAGTATTTGAAAAAAAAGAATTATTCAATCGACCAAAAACTATCCATAATTAAGTGGCATTATGCGGGAAACAGTTTTAGAGCAGTAACTGAAATGTTTTAAGTTTATTTCCCCACCAAACCCATTCCGTCCATTTTAACTATTAAACGGATTGTCAGTAAGTTCGAGTCCAAAGTAATAATTGTATATGTTCAACTCAGGATATCGAAAATAGAGCCGAAGAAAAAGAGAGCAGAGATCTTAAAATTCTACTAAGTGTGGAGGAAAACAAAATGGTTAATATGAGGGTTCTTGGCTTCTTGGGCAAGAGGTAAATAAACATCATACAACGGTATTGCGCACTTTGAAAAAACACAAATATTATTCGTATAAATTCGAAAAACATTAAGAGCTGCAGGAAGGAGATGAAGAGCGAAGAATGGCATTTTGTTTTGAAATAGTGGAAAAAGCAAATAACTATAGGAATTTTTTAAGAAATATTTGTTTTACCGATGAACGTACATTCACCCTCAACAATGAACCAAATGTTCAGAATTGCCAGTATTGGAGCCAAGAAAATGAACATCGCTTTGTTCATACTCGGACACAATATCCCCAAAAAACAAATGTATTCGTGGGAATTATTGCACACCATATCATTGGACCCTTTTTTATGGACTATAACTTGACAGCAGAAATCTATTTGGACTTATTTCAAAATCAAATTGTACCCGCCTTGGAAAAAGTTGTTCGGGAAGATGAAATGATCTGGTACCAAATGGATGGTTGCCCCGCCCATAATACTCGTATGGTTAGTTATGGAAAATGCTTTTAACGGCAATATTATTGGTTCACGGTACCGGATATAAGCCAGCCAGGTCACCTGATCTTTCACCGAATGACTTCTTTCTGTGGGGTCACTTAAAAAGTGTCATTTATAAAAATGTAAAATTTGGGAATCTAAACCAGCTACAAAACGCTATTTCGTTAGAATGTAATAAAATTTCGCAATATCAACGTGGCAACGTTAGAAATGAATTTTATGGTCGGTTGGGATATTGTTTAGCTGTTAATGGGGGGTTGTTTAAACATTTGATTAATTAATGTTTTTATGTAATTCTCTATTATTTTTAAAAAAGTTATTGTATTTCATTTTATTTTTCCACACCTGGTAAAATATTAAGAGTTCAGTTCTCTTTGTTTTCGGATCTTCCGAGTTAAATATTTACGATTATTTATTGCAATGGCTTTGGACTTGCTGACAATACGTTTAATGGCTGAAATGGACCAGATAGGTTTGATGGGAAAATAAATTGAAAATATTTTAGATACTGCTATTGGTTTAATTAAATTCTGGTATGATAAAATTATTTTTTTAATGATCGATAGTAATAATTGTTATTAGTTTAATTTAATTGTTACATTGAATAAAAGGTTTGATAAAAAATAATGTTAATGTGTCTTTTACTTGGAATGTAATGGTTGTGAGATTGATGAAACGAAAAAAAAAACATTCCTTGTATTCGGCTGTATGTCAGATTTGACAAAGCCTTATAACAAATTGTTTGCTGGTGGCTGGTGTCTGTTTGGTTTTACCTGAACCAAAAATTTGGTAATTTTGCAATAATTAAATTAAAATGAATAATTCAAGATTTGCTTATCAAAATTTATTGAGGGTTTGTCAGATTGGTGTCTTCAAAAAGTTATCTTACATTTTTTCTGTAAAATGTACAGGGAAGCCAATAATTAACACCCTTAAAATTTACATGGGATTACCCATGTTCTCCGCGGTGACGCACCACCCGGTATAATCCATTAGTATTGGGAGACCCACCTATAGTCCAAATTATACTCATTTGTAATGACATCATTTTTGTTTATCTTTGTTTAGTATATTCCAAACAGCGGTGACAACAAATTTTTGAAAAAAATGGGTGTCTGATCATTATTCATTTTTTATATTTTTGGTTATGTAAAGTATCCGTCACTGTCAATCAAAAACATTGGTGTGTCAACTTGTTGTTATTTGAAGCATAAAAATGCCGAGAAAAAGATATAATAGGTATAATGAACAAACGCAGCGAATAATTTTAAATATATTGGCTTTTTTCAACTGGAAAAGGAACAAGTCCGAAAACGGAATCGCCCTTCAAACCGAAATGTAATACAGCGAGTGGCAGATGCTAAGAAATTGAGCCCAACGACGATAGCAAATATAAGGAAGAATGGGATAAAATTAGACCAGGATTACGCTTCCAATATGTCTCCAAGCACCGCACCGCAAAACCAAAATTACAACATATTTGAAAATTTAATTCGGGAACAATTTATATGTACGACAGAAAAGAATATACATGCTGGCAACAATAAAACAAAAGTTTAGGGAAGAATTGACTATTTTTGAATTTCCCATCGACTCTTAAGAAGATGGATCAAAAGTATAGGTTCGGTGAAAAAATCTAATAATAGAAATTATTTAATGGACTTGCCAGATATTAGTTCATAAAAGAATACATTTTTAAGGGAGTATATCAAAATAAAAATTTAGGTTCGAAGGTTTTACTGAAGTTTTCATTGACGAGACGTGGATCTTTAGCAAGGATCATTTCGTAGTAGCTGGCAAGATGATACCAAGCACTCGGATTCAAGAAAACAGTGAAGGTAAAAATATATTTTTTTTTATTTTTTTAAGTAAAAACTGTGCCTGTAAATCTTCATAATTTGTCTGTTACATATTTTTATCAGCTTATAAAAGTACAAAAATAAAAAGTGAGGTCCAATAGGATAGTTTGGGAGCTTATGATGGCCCTTCAAAGACTCCTGATCTCTCAAAAATCGCAGCGAAGCAATGTAAGAAATATACGAAAAGTTTTATTTTCAACCATCCTCCCGAGTTCACCGCCTGACGAGTCCTAGCAGTTTACGTTTGCAGCTTGCTTGCTTGCTTGCTTGTTTATGGGTGAAGAGGCTACAAGGCAACCGCCAGACGATTTGGTTGGGCTGATGTTGCCTTTCTTAAACCTATCGGGTCTAATTTTTTTTTCTTTTAAATGAGCTTTTTCTTAGGTGCGGGAAGGGGTTAAACATATCTGCCATTTGGGGCAATTATTGAGCGACTGCGACAGACAGGTTAAGAGGTTGGGGAATTACAACATGTATAGGTGGGTGATGGGGGAAATGAGACAAATCAAAAGGAATAAGGAGACTATAAAGCTGAGCAACAATTTTTCATTAATATTAAAAAGGACATGATTGGGGAAATTGATTTTTATTTGATTAGAGAGAATTGTAAATTGATAGGGGAGTTAAAAAATTCATCTTTGTAAATTAAAGGGTATAAATCAAGATTGGGAACAACATTAAGGGGACATTCAAAAAAAAATATGATCCTTTGTTCTCGAGGGCATCCACCCCACAAAGAGGGCTTTTTTTTTAAATTTTTAAAAAATAAATGTTCTTGGTTAAGCATGACCTGTACGCATTCTAATTATTTTGTGATGTGTCGTCTGTCTTTATAGGGGTCTGAAAACCATTTTTACTTGGAAAATTTGTTTGAACTTTTGTTTTAAGTTTTTATTCTAGAAGTGAACTCCACTATTTTTAAACTTTGTTTAAGATTGCTTAATTTGATTATAGTATTCTTGGGAATCAACCAGTATTTTTTTGGGACGTTTAAATTTTTACCTATGTTGGTAAGATGTCTGTAGTATTGCCCGAATATCAGAGTCCTGGCCAAAGAGAGCGGTGAAAAAGTATTTTCATTAAATAGAAAATTATTCTCTTTGTTTTTAAGATTGTAGTTACTGGAGGCACTCAGATGGTATTTATTAATCTTTTGATAGCACTTTGGAATCAGAGAAGATAATTACCTTTTTTAAGTTTTGAGTAGCTATTCACTGCCTCATGTATGGCTATGATTTCAGCCTTACAGATGGAGAGAGAGTCGAAGTCTTGAAGAGAACTGTATTTTATTTTAGGATAGTTATACCGTAACCCACCTTTTTATCCTTTTTCAGCATCGTATATAAATACAAATGAATCTTTATATTTTTCTGTAGCTAAGCGAATTTTTCGAATCATTAGTCATTTTATTAATAGCGAGCTATAGTTTTTAGGTTATTAAATTTGAAAGTTCTATTTATAGCACGCATATTAAGATTTTTACAAGTTTGCAAAATATGGAAAAATTGTGGAATAAAGCAAATCAAATATGGTATATTTAATTCTGATTGGTAAGTTGGTGGAGTATTAATTTACTCAGTAGTTTTAAAGTATTATAACTAATGGTGATCTCTAATATGTATTTTCTGCTAATAGTTTGCAGTGGATAGAATTTTCCGCCTCTGTTCGAGGTCAGTGGTAGCTGCTTCGCTAATAGTAGCTCTTGGTAGACTTCATGCATCCTGCAGACCTGTAGTCCTTCATAAAAGGCTTTATCTAATTTATTAGGACTTTTTATTGACAGGTTTTATAAAAATGACCAAATCCAGGTGTAAGTTCTAATGCATGAATCTACTAATAGGGTGTTGGTTTTATTCACTGTACTTTAAATAGTATGAGGATATTTAGAGATTTCTTTGCTGTGTATATATGATTGATATGAATGTCCCATTTTAGGTTATGGTCAGTAAATTCCAGATATTTACATGATTTTTGACTGTAAAGTATGATTATTGATTTTGATTTTTGAGGTGATTTTTTCTTTTACCCTTTGTAAACCAGACAGCTACATTTTTTCCAATGATAGACATAATTCATGTTGTTTTAGGTAGGTGTAGACTTCGCTTAGTGCTGTGTTTATTTGGGCACCCATGACTTCTAGAGCTTTACAAAGAGAACTAGGTCATCTGCATAGCCTATAAGTTTGTATTATTTAAAGGTAATTTGAAAAGATCATGTATGTATATGTTAAAGAGAATAGTTTGTGTGATCCCTGAGGGATGCCTTTGGTTGCTAAATAAGGACCCATAAAGTTTCATCACAATGCTTCTACTGTAAATCAATCTTTTGAGAGTATTCATAAATAAGGTTATTTATGTCTGTGGGAATATTTAAATTCATTAGTTTTCAATATAATGTGTATATATTGAAATGGTCGTATAGATTTAATATCTCAAGAAAATGGCAATACACTATCTGAAGAATTAAAAGTGTCAAAAGTAGGAGGACAAAAAGGCCAGCATTCATCATATATTCCTTCCTTTGCGAAATCCAGCTATTTCATTACCAAAGGTATTCCTGTGTTCCAGCATCCAGTCTAGGCGGTTTTTAATCATTATTTCCAAAGTTTTACATCCACAAGAGGATAAAATTATTGGGCGATAACTGTCTGGAAGAGATGGGTCTTTATTCGGTTTAAGAGGGTTATAACGTTAAATTTTTTCCAAGAATTTGGTAGTGTATGTCCCATTAAGAAGTTGTTATAATTATTTAATAAAATTTGTTTTCCTCTAAAAGGAAGATTCCTAATCATAGGGTATGCCAGGTCGTCCATGCCTGCTGCTGATAGTTTTTTATCTTTTAAAGCTATTCAGCTCATGATAGAGAATAATTGTGAATCATTTTCAGGTGTACAAAGTTGAAAAGATGGGTCGATATCGACTGGAAGATCTGAAGAGTATTGCCTTTTTGTATCGTCCGAATGAAAGGTTGATGTTTCTGTCTTTGTTATTATTTGAAAATTTTTTAATTTTGTTCCAAATATATGTGACATTGGGATTCTCTGTTTAGTGTTCCGCAGAATATTTGGAATTTTTTGTCTTTTTTATTTCTAAGGTTTTTTCTACCACCGCTATGATTTTTTTGTCTTTATGTAATTTTCTAGAGTTGGGGATCTCTTCAAAATTATTTATTGCTAGTTTCTTTCCTTATCCATGTGGAACATTCTTCATCCCACCATGGGTTGTTTGTTTACAGAGGTAGGCCACATTTTAACGGGTATTGCTTCCTGATACATCATCCATGATTTTAATAAGTTCATCATAGTCAGTGTCCAAGTTTCTGTCGATTAATCTGGATTGTTATTTGTTTGAAATAAGTCCCAATCAGCTTGAAATTTCTTAATGGAGACGAATCGAACATTCTGAGTTAAATTAAAGTGTATTTTGATTGATTTCCAGAAATGTGGGTAGTGGTTGCTATTGCCAAGTCTTGAAGAACACTCCATTGCGAGTTGATTGCAACTGACTGCTAATGATGGTTATATCGAGTGCACTAAGATTGAATTGGATTTTAACAGAGTTGGGGACCCGTCGTTCATGACGACTAGGTCTTTATCCATAATAAAGTCGCTTAATATTTTTCCTCCTCTGTTGGTAGGTGAGTTATCCAAAGGTGGTGTGAATTTAAATCTCCATTAAAATGATTTTATTTGTGTTTATATTTTCCGTGAGCTCTTGAAGCAGCTCTTCGTTAATATTATTGTTTGAGTTGGTATAAATATTATTAGGAATAATCTGAAATTTTTATGATATATATTGAGCATTATTTGAACTAAATTCTTTTTATTTTATTGAAAATGATATTATTTTTTATTAGTGTTTACACCGCCATAGCCATCATCTCTATCTTGTCTAAGAATATTGTATGTTTTTAAACAGAAGGTTTGTGTTGGTTTTAACCAGGTCTCGTTTAAGAAAATGAGATCTGGGTTTTTTCACAATTAAATTTATTAAGTTATCCTATTGGACTTATATACTTGATATTCCATTGCAATAACTTCAGCTTTGTTCTTCAGCCATCTAGCTTTTTAATATATTAAAATTTTAGTAATAATATGTGAATTATTAAGTGGATAGCTTAATTTTAGGTATAAGTTGAGAAAATGGTTATCTAAGAGATTCACAATCCTCCGTGAGATCTCCTGAGTGACGTAAGCAAGAATTTTTTATGGTTTTTCTTGTTTCGTCATTGGTGTTGGTTAAAATTGTATTATGTAAGCTATTTCATTATTTGTATCGTTAAAAGCTGGGTTATGCACTATTGTTAGGCATTGAGGTCGTTGTAGGGTATGGATGAAGCAAAAGACGTTGATGGTGGCCATATATAGTTTGATTTGAATTGGTGGGTAGTTTGGCGGTCGTGAGTTTGGGAAATAAAGAGTTTCGTCATGCTTTTTTTTATCAAAGCCTTTTTGAATCATTCTTTTTTTTTTCAGTGAAACAACCTGTCATATGACGTTTATTGCCCCATTTCTGAAATTTTGGGTTCTTTTGTTCAGAAGTTGTTATTATGTTTGCTGCTTGTGAATTTGAACCGAGATTTATACTGTTATTATATTTTTGGATAGCTGGGAAGTCATTAGCGTTAAAAATGAATTGTCTTTAATAATATAGGTTTTTGCATATTTCATTGGCATCAAAGAAGGTCAAATTTTCAAAAGCCATAAGTTCTTTTATGTTCTTTGTCTATTGAATTCCGGACATTTTTTTGAGGTAGTTCTGTGTCATTTTTACAATAAAACACTTTGTCTTGCAAGGATACTCTTGATTATTTAAAATGGGTCTCGCCAATATGGCAATCCTCTGCAAAAAAATATAACATTTTTCTCTGCCTTTACATTTTTCTAGTGTCCATCTTAAACATCGAAAACATTGTGTCACTGGAGACACGATGACAAACTGAATGTTCAGCCATAGAACCTAACATATTTTGGGCGTGAGACCTCTTTAAAAGTGAGTAAACAGAACCTGTAGGATATGAATACTTTTTCGTTCTCTATCAATTACCTTCTATTCAGTCTTGTAGCCGACAAAATTTCAATGTTACCCTGCTTGACTATGTTGAATGAGTTCATCTTCACTGATATCGAGTCCATTCTGTTAATTAGGCCTTTGAGGTTACAAAGTTGAAAGGGATAAACATTTTATAACCTTTATTCAAAAGTGTAGAATTATTGTACAATGTTTGCACTAGAAAAAGTTGTAAATTCAATTGAGAGTCTGCTGAGCCTTTTTATTAATTTTAACATCATTAACTTAAGGTTAGAAATCTCTAGCAATTTTAAGGTTAAATTTACTGATATTAAAACCAGTTTTTCAGTTGATTCTAAGTAAATACAATGGACCAAGGTCCATGTTAGTATAAAAATTGTTGGTTGTCCTTTTTTGTCCGTCATTTTCGTTCGTTTTTTGTTGGATGAAATTTGAGAATTTTCAATTTTATTAAAATCATCTTTTAGTTGGGTCATCGCCTTTAGCGACCGAGAGTTTGTGTCTGGGGTTCCTCCCCCAGGATCACTCATACCTCCCCAAAAAGCCCTTTTAAAAGAGTGTGTAGCATGAGAAGATGGATCACAAAATCTCAAAAGGCAACGCGAATTAGAAGAAGCAAGCAATTGTCAATTCAGCTAATGCTCAATCTTACCTAGCACAAGAAACAAGATAAGACTGTTAGTGTCTTAGAAAAACCCTTCTTCAAGAAACTTTCTTGCATGACGTAAGAAAACGCTGTGCTTCGCTCACAAACTCCACAGCACTGGTTTGCAGGCTTACACTCGTTAGTTAATTAGGGAATTAGTTAGCTAGTGATTAGGCTATTAGGTTAGACATGCTTTTGTTAGAAACGCGTTTGCAAGTAAAAACGCAAACGGCTAGGAATCGTCAGGCGATGGGACTCTGTTGATGGTTAGGAATAATTTCAGTGCAGCAATATATAGCATAGGAATGCAAAATATTAATTTGACGTATTTAAGGATTATTACAGATTTTGAAGCTCATAATATTGCTTCGCAGTGAATTTCTGGGAGACATTCTCACGTGGCGTACCTCCCATTTCTCCCAAATAATCCAAATAATTTTTTAATTTTTTTTGTTAACAAAATTTAAAGGTTGGGCTTTATGAGGGAATTTGACTGTAAGTACTATGTGCATGGAACATTACCTATTTCTGATGTTTAAGAAAAATTAAGTTAACTTATATTTTTTAAGGTCAACGTTATATTGTGGTCCACGCCGGAACCAAAGATGGCTTCATCAAGGGCGCGGATCTAATATTTAAAAAGTGGATTAAAGACGGGGATTATCATGACAATATGAACAGGAAAAACTTCGAAAACTGGTTTAAAACTCAGCTGGTTCCGAATCTTCCACCAAAGTCATTAATAATCATGGACAATGCAAGTTACCATTCTGGTTTATTAGAAGAAATCCCGAGAAAATCTTGGACAAAGCAGAGACTGATCGAATGGTTGAATAAAGAGAACATTAACTTTCCAGAAAAGGCCATGAAAGATCAAATATGGAATATTGCGCGCAAAAACTCCCCTAATGAAAAAAATACTACCTTGATGAATATGTTAAACCTTTAGGATACAAAATTTTGTGACTGCCACCATACCATTGCCAGTTTAATGCAATTGAAATGGTATGGTCGGAATGTAAACGAAAATACGATCAATATATTTCCAATCTTAAGGGGTCACCTTCAGAAGTTCTGGCTACATGGGAAAGGGTTATAAACGAAATTTCTATAGATCAATGGCAAAAATATGTAATTCATACAGAAAAGGTAATTCAAGGTTTGGGAGGCAATACGAGTGTGTGATGCCTCTGATATTCCGCCACTTGTAATTACGACTAACGCAGACGACGACGACGAAGACAATATCTCTGACTTTAGTTCGGACAATACTGACGAGACTGATTGAGCTTTTGTGTGCTTGCAAATTTTATTTCATGATCGTCATTTAAGTATTTAATCCTATCGTTACAATTACATTAACTTGGCAATGCAATATGTTTGTTTTTTTGAGTTTGTATTTTTATTTTTGGATTTATATTTACATTTTGATGTGTTAACATATTCATCCAGGCAGTATTTTTTTCATAAACAAGTAAATTAAATTATGAGTATTTGAAATTTTCCTGAGGTTAAAATAATTTTATACCATTCTTCCTATTATTCACAATTTTTGTAAGCTCAGTTTTGGTACATCTACTGCTCGTTGTATTACATTCTCAATTTGAAGTGCGATTGCGCTTCATACTTGTTCCTCTTTAGTTGAAAAAAGCCAATATATTTAAAATTATCTGCTGCGTTTGTTTATTATTCATGATTAATCATATTAATTGTTAATTGTTACTAAGTTTGTTAATAAATAAATACTACAAGATTATTTTTATTTTTTGAGATTGAAAGTGTATAGACGAATGTAAAAATGATAATATACTGCTAATGGCCGGTTGCACCAACAATTTTAAGGAACCATTAGGCCCTTTCACCGGGGAGCTTCACGTCTCTCACTCCTGAGGGAGAGGAAGGCTCTTTTGCACCAAAATGCAACGAGTCCAATGGAGCTTTCAAACGGAGAGCGGGAGCCGCCACGTATCGGGAGACGAGAGCCTCACGTCTCCTGCATCTCGAGCCGGGAGTCGCGTCAGGCAGGTAGGGGCGAAAAGAGCTCCTGTATAGGAGCGAGAGACGTGAAGCTCCCCGTGTGAAAGAACCCTTAGCGTTATTTGTTCCTTAAATCTCCAATGTAGCCAATCAGATTACTTGTTTGGCCATTTTAAGGAATACCTTGTGCTAAGGGTTCCTTAAAATTGTTGGTACAACCAGCCCTAAATCATCATTTGTTAATTTCTGAACGTATACAAAAAAACATAACAGACTATGAATTTCTGAACGCGACAGTAAATTTTCTAACCTAATATTGATTGACAAAAATGTCTAATTATTAATTTACGACATACGTTTTTTCTCACCTGGATAACGTAACTACAAATGAGTATAATTCCGACTATATATAGAATTAACTTACCTGGAAATATTTTCTTCTGTAAAAGTACATGCTCTAAATCTATAAACGAAACATTCAAGTTTTTGGGATTTATTACTACATTATCTGGGGATATGTCCAGCAAATATAATCTAAATTCTTTGTGGTTAAACGTAAAACTTTCAGCGGCATTTAAAAGTTGATAAGCTACATAGGCCCGTTCATGCCATGTGAAAGTACTTAGATCATTTAAAGGTATTCCACTATTTTCCACTACAATAGTTCGGCCACAATATCCTAGCAGATTTGGTACAGGCCAATTATGTTTTTGGGAAAAGATTTCCAATAATAAAGGTTCTGCATTAATTTTTATTAGCGTCCAGAAATGGGTAAGATTTTTGTGACTTAATCTTTTTAACAATATTTTAGATGTATCACTGTCACATATTTGTAATTTGGTATTTTTGTCACTAAGCAACTCTTCAAGTTGTTTGGTTGTTATGCTCCCATTAAGCTGTTTTATCTCCTGGTTTAATTTATAAAAATCGGCGTTATGGGCAAGTTTTTTAATAACTACACTATTTAAGGAGTCTTTACCAAAGTACACATTTTTTACACTTATTAAATTAAACACGAAATCCGAAACGGAATAATAATTTAAAGTTATATTATTTTTAAACTCGTTACAATAATCGTCACCATAACAAAATGGACATGTTTCTAATTCACACAAATTTATAGCTGGAATGTTGCTAATATACACTAGCACGCCAATTGTTGCTGAAAAAATAGTCAAAAACGGCAAAAGTAGCTCCATATTAATAAAAAACTAACTACTCATTTTTCCAGCCCTGTTGCAATGCTTTTTGGCGATATGTGTAAAGTTCTCTTATCCATTTTTCTAGACGAGCCTCTTCGTTCAGGAATAGCTAAAAATAACATCAAGTTTATAAAAAAATGTGAATAAGTTTGGTAATTTTTAATTAAATAAATTGTAGTAAAACTCCACAAAGAATATTCATCTGCCAAATAAAAGTGATTTAATTTATAATCAGCTATTTAAATTTGCTGTTCTATTGGTCTACACAATGGCATTTTTAAATACTTAAAGTTACAAAAACTGGCTTAAAAAAATAAAAATAAAAAGGAAATTTTGCATTAAAATGATAACACTTACCCCTTGATGAAAAATACTATCAGGTTCTATCTGTTCAACTTCTGGAACTTTAATGGTCTGTTTTTGTAGATCTATGAGAATATTGTCAGGCACTTTTTTCGTCTTACTAGAAGTAAACTGCTTTTGTACGAATTTATCTTCGTTTATTTGATTCAGTGTTTTATTATCTATCATTACTTGATCAGGTGTGCTATTCTGGTGAAGACCTGTTTTTATAGATATAGATTTTGATTTGGACGAAGCTCCTAAAAATAATTTTTTATAATTTAAAGTTAGACAAACCTATATAGTGTTTTTTATGACAAACTTTCAATACCAATTTATGGGAGGACTTTTGGCAAAATTCTGATATAAGTATCGGTCCCGGCTTTAAATTTTAAAATAAAAAACACTTCAAAACTCTGTAAGTGGATTCATTTTGGCGTAACCTACAACTTTATTATCTCCGAAAATTCGGAGAACTCAGTTTAACGATGTATAGAAAATTTACGAATAACCCCTTCTTTTTCACTTGAATTATATTATATGAAAAAGATGAAAAAAACAACAAATTAGTTTTAATTTCACCTGCTGCGATCAAGTAGATCTAGCTGTATATTCTAATTCTAGCTTAATGCCAAGTGTTTATAGTGGATTGTGGTAAAAATTCAAGTTGCTAGAATAAATACTTTTGGAGATATACATTTTTTTAGTTTTATATTACAAGTGTCAAATATATATATATATATATATATATTATATATATATATATATATATATATATATATATATATATATATATATATATATATAAATACAGTAGAATCACAAAGGGATCCCCAGAAATTATCTAAATAGAGGGAGCAGTAAAGATGTTAAGTGCTCAGTTCTAACTATTTTATTTCCAATATCTAGCTTTCGCCTACGATTTTAAGCTTCATCAGGATAGCTAAAACAACAATAGAAAAAAAAGAACATTCAAACAACAATCAAACACACAATTAGATTTTTAACTTACAAAATATGTAGTTACTCCTCTACGGGGTCAAGAAGACACTGGAGCGGTGGATCGTATAAATTAAAATACATATATGGATATAAACAATTACAACACATTAATTTTTTTTTTATTTTTATGTCACTATTTAAAAAATCAACAAACAGTCTAACAGATATTAGTAAACACGAAAAGGACGTGCTTTAAGAAATATAAATCACCGACTGAAAGGTGCAGCGATCAACTGATATTTTTTATAAAAATTTTTTTGTGCATAGTTTAAATTCACCAAATGGTATTAATTATTATTATTTTTCTTTTTTTATGCCTGATTATATGTATGACAACCAAATGAAAATAAATAGGTAGTAATTTGTTTTTTTTTTTATATCTATATATAGTATTTGGATGTGTTTTTTTTTTGTCTTTATTTTTAAAGGTTAGAAAATATTTCGATATTGAAAAGTTAATGTGACCACTCGAAAAATAAGATGGTTTAGTTTTCAGAGGAGAAAGAAAACTGTTTTTGTTTATAAAAAGCAGGAACTTTAAGAGTTTTTGTAATGTTTTGTGATAGTAAATACGTATAAATTGAGCTTAAACCCTCTACATCTTTTTTGTTGTTCATACAATTATTGCATTTAAAAATATAACACACTTCTAGAAAATTTCTTTTAAATGTATTGTTGTCAATGTCCAATGATTTGGCTTCATTAAAAAGCATTCTGTGATCCAAATTATTCACATGGGAGCTCAAACTAGTTATTTGTGGTTTGTGTTTACAATCACTTTTATGTAAGGTTAGTCTTTTGATAGTTTTTGAGAAGTTTGTCCAATATATATTTGGTCACAATCATTACATTTTATAGCATAAACCATGTTAGATCGATGCATTTCATTTGTTTTATCTTTAAGTTTGGTATAGAAAGAGCCCAGTTTTTTACCATTGTAGTTGGCCACAGATACATTTAGACCCCTAAACAAATCAGAAATACAAGGAGTCAGCCCTCAATATATGTAACTTGAACCATCTTTTTGTCGTCGCTAGGGTTTCTGGTTGTTTAAGACTCATTGTTATTTTCATTGCCAGAAAAGTAATTTATTAAACAGGGATTTGGGATAATTATTGTTAAGTAGTATATTTTTAATCTATTTAGATTTGTTTTATGAAACGAAGGGGACTATTCTCATTATTCTGTTCTTAAGACCCAAAACCGTATTGATTTTTTGTCTAGTAGGATGATAGATGAGTATGGTATATATCTAGAGGAACTGGATTTTTTATATACCAGTCTAGCATTATGACGTTGTTCTGAGATCAATAACTTTGGTATCCAAAAATGGAAATGATTGATCCATTTCTGTTCCATGGTAAAAACCAGATTACTATTAAAGAATTGAATATATTAATGTCGACTGTATTTATGTTTTGGTAGATATAAGTAGATCGTCAACATACTGAAAAAGAAAAGGAAATTGAAAATCAACTTTTTCAACTACTAGAGTAGTTTATTCAAAACAATTTCAGCCATTACGGGAGAAGCTGCACCACCCATAGGGAGACCCTTTATTTGTTGAAAAATTCATTTTGAAAAAAAAAAATGTGTTATTGTAGAGGTATGTAACAACCGTTTAAATTCTCCCTTTTGGAATTTGACAATGATTTTGTATTAAATTAAAATGTTCTTCAAAAATTTCCAGAACTAAATCAAGTGGGATATTGGTGAAAAGGGACACCACGTCAAAGATACCAGACATAGTCTTCGGTAACTGGAAGTTATTAATTTTTCTGCAAATTCGAACGAATCCTTAATCTAAACTTGTTAAAGTTGTCGAAAGATTTATACAGGATCTGTGCGATAAAGTTGGCTAGAGGTTGTGTTGAAGCACCAACGCAAGAAATGATAGGCCTCAGGGAATATCATCTTTGTGTACTTTGGGAAGTCCATAATACTTTGACACAACCATTATAGGTAGTAAGTTGTTTTTTTGTATTGGTATCTATGTATTGCATTTCAAAGAGATGTTTAACTAGTTTGTTGCAACTATTTTCTAAAGTAGTAGTTGGGTCTTTTTTAACTCTTTATACGTGGATACATTGTTTAAAAGGTCATATGACTTTTGCATATAAGAATCTTTAGACATAGCCACAGTAACATTTCCTTTATCTGAATTAGTAATAATTAAATTGGGATTGTCCCTTAAGAAATTTTTAGTTTGTATTTCCAGAGTGCGTGGGTGGTAGTAATTAACATTTTTATGTAGATAATTAGTAATTAAATTGGTAGCTTTAGAACGTATAAGGTTCTGTCGATCTGCCTCAACGTTTTGAGTCAACACCTCTACTTCTGAAAGCAGCTTAAAAATATTTATGTCTTTAGGAGATACAGACATATATTCTCTGAAGAAATGGGATCATTCTATCAGCGGATCAGGAATACTTTTGGAGCTAACACTGTCATCGCAATGAAGGCTTACACTAACACCAACCGTCGGATAGCATCTTATAAAAATAGACTTATTTTTCTTTTAGAATGTAAAAGACAAGACTTAGTACCTAGTTTTATAAAGAATGGTACAGGAAGACTCTGGAATGTGCCTCATGAGATAACTCGCAATAATGTTTCGCGACTGGAAAATGTGACCCAGTATATCTCAAAAAAATTACTTAATTTATCTATTTCCGATACTAACATAACTATTAAAAGATTAGAACACGAATTGGATTATCACTTTCAGTATATTAGCCAAAGTATACCATTTGACATATTGGATGATTTTTTGTACTTTCAAAATTCTAAATATACGCGTGTATTCAATAAAATAAAAAATAATAACATCAAAAAAATCAAAAATTTGGATCTAAAAAAGAACATTTTTGTCGCGGAAAATAAATCATGGTTTAAAAATGTATCTAATACCCCCATCCCAGAGCATATCCAAGGTTTTTTGGCTATGGGTCCAAAGTTTAGTTTACCGTATCTCCTAAAGACATAAATATTTTTAAGCTGCTTTCAGAAGTAGAGGTGTTGACTCAAAAAGTTGAGGCAGATCGACAGAACCTTATACGTTCTAAAGCTACCAATTTAATTACTAATTATCTACATAAAAATGTTAATTACCTACCACCCACACGCACTCTGGAAATAAAAACTAAAATTTCTTAAGGGACAATCCCAATTTAATTATTACTAATTCAGATAAAGGAAATGTTACTGTGGCTATGTCTAAAGATTCTTATATGCAAAAGTCATATGACCTTTAAACAATGTATCCACGTATAAAAGAGTTAAAAAGACCCAACTACTACTTTAGAAAATAGTTGCAACAAACTAGTTAAACATCTCTTTGAAATGCAATACATAGATACCAATACAAAAACAACTTACTACCTATAATGGTGGTGTCCAAAGTATTATGGACTTCCCAAAGTACACAAAGATGATATTCCCCTGAGGCCTATCATTTCTTGCGTTGGTGCTTCAACACAACCTCTAGCCAACTTTATCGCACAGATCCTGTATAAATCTTTCGACAACTTTAACAAGTTTAGAGTTAAGGATTCTGTTCGAATTTGAAAAAATTAATAACTTCCAGTTACCCGAAGACTATGTCCTGGTATCTTTTGACGTGTGTCCCTTTTCACCAATATCCCACTTGATTTAGTTCTGGAAATTTTTGAAGAACATTTTAATTTAATACAAAATCATTGTCAAATTCCAAAGGCAGAATTTAAACGGGTTGTTACATATCTCTACAATAACACATTTTTTTTTTTTCAAAATGAATTTTTTCAACAAATAAAGGGTCTCCCCATGGGTGGTGCAGCTTCTCCCCTAATGGCTGAAATTGTTATGAATAAACTACTTACTATGTAGTTGAAAAGTTGATTTTCAATTTCCTTTTTTTTTTTCAGTATGTTGACGATCTACTTATATCGCTACCAAAACATAAAATACAGTCGACACTTAATATATTCAATTCTTTTAATAGTAATCTGGTTTTTACCATGGAACAGGAAATGGATCAATCAGTACCATTTTTGGATACCAAAGTTATTAGATCTCAGAACAACGTCATAATGCTAGACTGGTATATAAAAATCCAGTTCCTCTAGATATATACCATACTCATTTTATCATCCTACTAGACAAAAAATCAATACGGTTTGGGTCTTAAGAACAGAATAATGAGAATAATTTCGTTTCATAAATAATCAAAATGATTAAAAAATATACTACTTAACAAAAATTTTCCCCAAATCCCTGTTAAATAAATTACTTTTTTCTGGCAATGAAAATAACAATAGAGTCTTAAACAACCAGCAAACCCCTAGCGACGAGCCAAAAAGATGGTTCAAGTTCAACATATTGAGGGGCTGACCCCTTTTGTTTTTTGATTTTTTTGGGTCTAAATGTATCTGTGGCCAACTACAATGGTAAATAACTGGGCCTTTCTATACCAAACTTAAAGATAAAACAAATGAAATGATCGATCTAACATGGTTTATGCTATAAAAAAATGATTGTGACCAAATATATATTGGACAAACTTCTAAAAAACTATAAAAAAAGACTAAACCTTACATAAAAGTGATTGTAAACACAAACCACAAATAACTAGTTTGAGCTCCCAGGGAAAAATTTTGGGATCACAGAAGCTTTTTAATGGCCAAATCATTGGACATTGACAATACATTTAAAAGAAATTTTCTAGAAGTGTGTTATATTTTTAAATGCAATAATTGTATGAACAACAAAAAAGATGGGGGGTTTTTAAGCTCAATTTATACGTATTTACTATCACAAAACATTACAAAAACTCTTAAAGTTCCTGCTTTTTATAAACAAAAACAGATTTTTTTTCTCCTCTGAAAAACTAAACCATACATTATTTTCGAGAGTGGTCACATTAACTTTTCAATATCTGAAATATTTTCAAACCCTTTTTAAAAAATAAAGACAAAAAAAAAATTTCCAAATACCTTATATAGATATAAAAAAAAAATTACTACCTATTTTTTTTTCATTTGGCTGTCATACATATAATCAATAAAAAAAAGAAAAATAATAATAATTTTTTTTACCATTTTGGTAAATTTTAAAAATATAAAAAAAAAATTTTTATAAAAAAATATCAGTTGATCGCGCCCCTTTTCGGGTCGGTATTTTATTTTTAAAGCACGCCCTTTTTCGTGTTTACAATATCTGTTAAAACTGTTTGAAGTTTTTTTAAATTTAGTGACATAAATAAAAAAATTTAATTTTAAATTTTTATATCCATATATGTTTTTAATTTATACGATCCACCGCTCCAGGTCTTTTGACCCCGTAGAATAACTACAATTTTTTGTTAAAAATCTAATTGTGTGTTTGATTCGTTGTTTGAATGTTCTTTTTTCTATTGTTGTTTAAATTTTTCCTGATAAATTTTCAATCGTAAAAGCTAGATATTGGAAATAAAATAGTTGAACTGAGCACTTAACATCTTTAATGTCTCTTTTAGATAATTTCGGGGGGTCCCTTTGTGATTCTACTGTGTAAATTTATTTACTTCACCCCAAATTTCTAGTTGTCCTATATATATATATATATATATATATATATATATATATATATATATATATATATATATATATATATATAAATATATATTATATATATATATATATATATATATATATATATATATATATATATATATATATATATATATATATATATATATATATAATATATATATATATATATATATATATATATATATATATATATATATATATATATATATATATATATATATATATATATATATATATATATATATATATATCTATATATATATATATATATATATATATATATATATATATATATATATATATATATTTTATATATATATATATATATATATATATATATATATATATATATATATATATTGTATCTGGGACACGTCAAGGGAAATCAAACAAGAGACTTTGTATAAAACATACTTTAATAGAAAAATAGTATAAATGCCCCTTTGGGTTTTAGTAATTTAAATTATTTTACTGATCTAAATGTATCTAATCTATGTATCAAAAATCTAATCTTAATTTTATAAACCCAAATTATTTTTATATATTTAAAATTAAAAAAAATTATTTAATATAACAGTTTACAATAATATATGAGTATTTTATATAATCTAATCTTTTAAAAAATAAATAAAATAAAATAACTTTAACCTTTTAGGCAAGGGTTTTTGAAAATAAAAGATTATTAACAGCTTGCAATTTCAAATTAAACCTTTTTTCCCCAAAAATTATTTCTTTTTTTTTTTTTTAAATATTATTAAAAAAATATATATATATATATATATATATATATATATATATATATAATATATATAATATATATAATATATATATATATATATATATATATATATATATATATATATATATATATATATATATATATATATGGTAACGTAGATTTTTAGGATGTAATGCATTTGTAAAATATACGCAAAACAGAAAAATCTCCGAGAGTCCAAGAACAAAGAATAGTATAAAAAAAAAAACAAATTTTTTTTTCAAAACCACGGGGACTGGCAACCATTAACAAAGAAACAAAACAATTGCTGAATAAAACACCAAGAACACGACTTATTAAGGAATTAAATAGAAACTCAAAAACCTAAACAGAGAGAGATGACAAAATCCGACTATATGAAAAAAAAAAAAAAAAAAAAAAAAAAAAAATATATAATATTTATATGTTATGTATGGGCAATTTCTTTCAAAAAAATTCGATATCAAATGGGAATATAAATATCACAATTGTTGTAAGACAACTATAGTGGAAAAAATTACCATTATCTGATTTAGTTCTTGAGTATACTTTGCTTTTATCTATACCGCTACTAGAGTCCGATGAACTTGAAGATGTCCTCTTTTTTAGGTTTGGATGTATACTCCTTATGTAAGATTTTGATCGAGAACGTCTGGAGCGATAACGATCTCTGGACTTGGACCTGCGGTATTTCTCCCTTTGATACACTTGCGGTATCTAGATTCCTTAGAATCTGATCTTCGTGATCTAGATTTAAAGAACATAGCGCTTCTTGAATCATTTCAAACGGCAGAAAAAATTTTCAATATAAATATAAGAAATGTACCACCTTATGGAAATGATGAAAATGATAAATACGTTTTGAATACGCTTTTTCCACTGTGACCAGCGCTGGTCTGGTCGTGGCTGTTTGGTTATAAGTCTTTAGCGTCCTTTTGCCCCCCACTGCGATTGCTAAGTGTTGAGAATATAATTTTGCAACTGCGCAAACGCATAGACATCTGGTGAACCTCATCTTGCTTGTAATATTTTTATTTTGCAGTGATCTTAAAACTTTTGTGTTTGATTTATCTGTCCCCAAATTTTACAAAATCATACACCGTGGGCCCCGATAAGGCCCCGCAGACACGGGCGGGGGGGCCCCCGGGGCAGGGGGGGCCCCCCCGGGGTTTTCAAAGGGGGGCTGGCGATTTTTTTTAGGTAAAAATAAATTTTTAAAAATAATATATTATTAGGGAATTTTTTTTGGGGAATTAAAAAAAATATATTAACTAAGTCGTTGTTTTAAAAAACTTTAAGATTTGGGGAAAAAGGGGGAAATGAAATCATAAATTGTTATGAGACCCAGTAATTCAATCTTTTTTTTGAAAATTCATTCGGCTTCTTTTTATTCTTTTTTTTTGACTCTACAAAGATATATAAAAAGTGAAAACGATTTCATGATATAATTATCTGAAAAATCGACCGGGGGAAAAAAACTGAACTAAAAGAAAATTTAAATTTTTTTGGGGGTTTTTTGGAACTAAACGATCAAACCAGTGAAGAATATAAAAAAAAGGGGTGTTTATTTAAGAATATAAATTGAAGTTTTTTTAGAGGTCGGATCGAGGGTTTTTCCAAGAGATGGAATTTTTTGGGGCCCAAAAAAGGGGACCCAAGGAAAAACCCCCCAAAATAAAATATGTCCACTGTCCCCAGAGTTTGAATCTAGTAGTTAGTGATTCATTTCAGAAGTACCAAAAAATTTTTCAATTTTTTGACATTCTCCAGAAGGTTTACGTTTTCTTCAGTGAAAGTTTTCCCCCTGGTAAGATTTAAAATTTTAAACGTAAGTGGCGATATTAAAAAACAACTTTGAAAGAACTATTCCCCCCAAGTTGGTTATCTCGCAATAACTGTTTGATTGCCAAAAAAAAAACTTCACACCCTCATGAAATGTCTGCGTTATATTGTTCAGCACAAAGATGAAATGAATAAGGGCCCCCATCAATGAAACCACCTTGCAACTTTGACTTCTACTCTTTTATCTTGAAAAATTGCTGATGCCTCGACATTGCAAAAAAAGGTTTTAAAAAAAACACAGTAGATTTTAAAAACACTTCATTTATTTTTTAAAAACTACTGACGCATTAAAGAAATTGAGGGCTAATTTTCCCGATTTTTTTGGGGAAAAGGGGGAAAAAATTGGCGAGTTCCTAAAAATATTTATGGTTAAAAAAAAAATCGTCATGAAAATTTTTAAAAAAATTTCCCTGACGAAATTGCTTCTGATTATAAAAAATTTAAGATCCACTGAAAAATTTTTAAAAAAGTGTTCAATGCGTCTTAGATGTTGCCCTTTAAAACAACTTGAAATGAGATTCACTGGTTTGCAAACTGTTTCCCAAAAAATTTTTTTTTTTCCCCTTTCCCGAATTTGAGTCATCTGTCTAATGAAAGAACTGAAAGAAAAAAAAACTTGAAAAAAAAAAATTTAGATTTATCTAATAATCTAGAATATTCTAGAAGATCAGGTAATTTTTTTAAAAACCTTTTTTAAAAGAAATCACCAAAAGAAATCTATAAGAAAAAAAAAAACTGTTGAAGAAAAAGGCCTTCTTTTGCCTTTGATTTTACAACGGTTCCAATTGACCTTTTCACACCATGTTCTACAGCCGAAAAACTTTCAAAAAAGTAAATTGATAAAATCGTATCTAAAAAGTACTATGTTCAAACTCGTTAGTGATCTTCCCATTTTGCTTTGAACATGAAGAAACACGTGAAATAGACTTGCCCCCAATTGGATAAGTTTCTTCTATTAAAAAAAAAGAAGATTTTAGGAAATTTTTTTAAAAATTTTTAAATTACTACGTAAGCATTCTTTCTCTTTCAATAATTTAAATACATGGAATTAAGCTACATGTGAATTTTGATTTATAATCCCTCTTTTAAGTAGGTATCGTTTAGTGTAAAGTTAGCATATATGCCTATAAACTTAACCATAAACGCCCAAAAAGAGCGTTTATTTTTTTTAAATATAAATAAAAATTTTTTTTTGTAGAGGCCCCCCCA
The DNA here is from genome assembly GCA_019359885.1 of Listronotus oregonensis. Classification (NCBI taxonomy): domain Eukaryota; kingdom Metazoa; phylum Arthropoda; class Insecta; order Coleoptera; family Curculionidae; genus Listronotus; species Listronotus oregonensis. The sequence goes on from JAHBCN010000344.1 coordinate 260,737, forward strand.
ATTTTTTTCCGGGGGCCCCCTTTTTACCGACGCTCTGCTTCAGTGCTCATTATATGTAGTTTAATAAAGAGAACAGAAATATTTCTAGGATACTTTTGAATAGCTCAAAACTAAACAATATATATATATTGGGTTTGGGTATTCAAATTAACCTCTACAATTAAATACCCTAGTTCAGAATAATAATAATTAAAACTTTTTTTTAATAAAATTTTAAATTTATGATTTGTGCACTATCGTCCTAATTACATCTTTTCCCCCCAAATTTCTATGATTTCGAACTAGGGGGAAAAAATTTGTCGTTCCCCCAAATTTTTTTACCAACCAACGATTTAATTAAGATTGCACAAAAAAAATTTTTTAAAAATATTTCAAGTTAATAAGAAACTTTTAAAAAAGTTTCTACTAAAAAGGCGGGTTAAGGTATGCCTTAATCTATTACACAATAACTTATATTCGGTAAACGTAATTAAAAATTTTTTATGCGCTTATATGCAGTTTAAAAACAAATATTTAATTACCTGATAATAACAATGAAATTCAAATAATTAAGATATAAATGGCTGAGT